>ML682075.1:91148-106287 GCA_007922195.1 Podocnemis expansa | reverse complement strand
GATGCTGTCGAGGAACTTCTCCAGGGTGTGGATACTCCTAAGCCGAGACACCTCCTCCTGTAACTCTCCCACCTGCCTCCTGAGAGATTCCACCAGCAGGCACCTGTCACATCGATTCATCTCCCCAGCCTGATCGTTGGAGACAGGCAACTGCAGGCTGCAGTCCCTGCAAGTCCACACCAGGGTCTGGGTAGAGATATCTATGGTCAGGATGTCTGTCTGGCTACAGGCACAGGTAGAAGAGACAGAAGGGGCACTGGCAACAGTGCGGCTCCTCTTCACCATCGTGGTTTTACAAACTCCTCCCCAAACTCCCTCTCAAACTCCCCTGTTTGCTGTCCCCTGGTCGCAAGCTCCCTCTGGTCGCTCAGCCACTGGCTTTTAAAGCCTTCTCTGCCTAGGTCAGGCCTGGCCCCTTGTTAAACACACAGGGGAAGGCTGATCACAAGGCTGATTGAGGCTGGTGCACAAAGGTGATCAGGGAACAATGGTGCAAGCAGCCCCCACCCACAGTAAGAAACAACTAACAGAAGTCAGCTGTAAGGGAAAAGTCAAACAGACAAACACACACAGTTAGCAAACCCTCACCCAAGCACACTCTGTCCCTTGCTGCTTTCAGCTAGGGGATCGCCTTCACCTCCTTCTCGGGGCTTCACAAACTCCTTCCCTCTCAAACTCCCCTGTTTGCTGTCCCCTGTTCACATGTGGATTTGAAGACTCTCAACCTGAAGGACCCTTGATATAACCCGGGAGGCAGTGCTGACAGGGGCCTTCTCTTTGTAGTTTTTACTGTCCCAAAAAGTGAGGCTTCCTTCACTTCCCTCAGTGCAATTCCACTATCTGTTAAACTTACCTTTCAGAACTGTTGGGTGAGATTGAGCCAAGATTTCTAAGTTTTACTTGGATTTATACCTTTCTTTTGGCTCCTTGGTACACCCTGAGTTCTCAAGAGCTGCTCTCCATCCTTCTGTATAAATCCTTCAGTTACTTCTCAGAGGCTTGCACAGTTGAGCTCTACTCATTTCATGATAGTAATCTCTCCTTCTCTGTCACTGCCTCCAGACCTCTTTCCTCTTGAACATTCACCTTTCTGAATTTCTGTTCATGTCTCGGCTGGTGGGGAGTGCTCTGACTGTAGTCTCAATTCTGTCTACCACTTTGCCAACTCAAAGTGTCTCTGTGCACAGAGCCCACGATTACATTGGCTTTACTGACTCCACTGACAATTTGTTCTGCATGTGAGGAGCTCTAACACAGACATGGTGACGGGAAGGGACCCTGTATCTCTAGGTCTCTGGCGCTTCTGTCTGAGAACTGTAGGGACACCTCAGCCACGGGATAGATTACTTCTCTCCTGAATGATCAGCGTGCTAAAGAAGTGTTCAGTGAAATTCTCCTACACTAGGCATTCGTTTTCGGTGACAGATCTGGGGAACTACCACAAACTGGGATGTCAGTAGAGGAGATTTCAGATGAAACTGATAGACTGTACAGTAAGTCACCAGGAACAAATGGCATTCACACAAGAGTTTTGAAGGAGCTCAGATACGAAATTGCAGAACTTGATGATCTAGACGTGTGATTTAAATGCTATGAATTGATGTTAGATCTGCATTTCCAAGATGTGAAAACGGTCCTAAATGGCCATGCGTTCTTTCTCTCCCCACGTGGTTACATATTCCTCATGGTCTTGGTGCCTGTTCCAGAATCCAGACATGTGATCACTACACACACACACACACACACACACGGAGAAAACCCTGGCTGAATGTAAGATGAGATTAAAAAGAAAGGCCTTTTTGACTTAGAAAAGGCATAACAAGGGGGGAATCTGCCAGAGCAAGGATGGGAAAACTTCAGCCCACAGCATGAAACTTTCACCAAGCCTGCCATCTGGGCCTGGCCATAGCCCCCTTAGCCTGGTCCCAGAGTCCCAGCCCCACCCCCTTCTTCCAGGTCCTCTCAAAAATCATCGGCTCAGCAGGGTTGTTTACTCGGAGTATTGCAGGCACTCCCCCATTCTGGCCACCCCCATTTCTCCCAGTCCTTCATGTGAGCACAGCAGGGCCCTGGCTGCCTGGAGAATGGCAGCCACTCCCTCTTTCCATCTCTCCTTTTACATCAGCCCACCAGAGCCTGGACGGAGGGTGGCAGCTGCTTCCTCCTTCCAACCTCACCCATTGCCTCTCATTCTTCTCCCACAAAATGGGCCCAGCAGTGCCCTGGCTGGAGTCACTCCTGGCCCCAAGGAATGGTGGCTGTTCCCCTCCCACAGGCCCACCTCCTTCCCCTCATCCCTTTGTATGGCCCACCATAAAACTTCTAAAGGCAGATGTGACCCTCAGGACAAAAATTTTGTCCACCCCATGCTACAGGTTTGCCAGAGCATGAATGGTGTATAGAAAGAGAAGAAGGAAATGTTTTTTATCCATTCACATAACACAAGAACCACTGCTCACTCAGCAAAATTAAAAGGTAGGGCAGGTTTCAAAGAAACAAAGGGAAAAATTTCTTCACTCAATGCACAGTTAAACTTGTGGAACTTGTTCCCAGGGTATTTTGTGAAGGACAAAAATATAACTGGCTTCAAAAAGGAATTAGAGAAGTTCCTAGGGGATAGCTTCATCAATGATTAGTAGCCCAGACTGTCAAGGACACAGACCCGTGCTCTCAGTGTCTCTCAAACACAACAGGCAGAAGCCAGGATTAGATGATATGGTGGATCACTCCATAAATTGCCCTGTTCTCGCTGAAGTTCCCAACACCGGCCACCCTCCATGGCTGGCATTACATTCCTGAAACCAGCACCATCCTGCAGAGCAGGGTGTTTGATGGGAGCAGCTCTCCTACCACAACGTGGTATAAGTTTGAGAAGGCAGGGAACCATGCTTAGCTCCTTCACTCCAGAAGATCCTTCCAAGGGATCTCTCATCCAGGGGAAGGGTGAACTAGGCAGGGACCATGCATACAGGATGTTTGCTAGATCATCTGTGCTCTCTGTCTACTGCTCACACAAATAAGTAAGTGAACAAGGTAAAGTCTACACATGTAACTTGCTTCCTCATGCTTAGTGTACATTGCAAGAATGAGGAGGAGAAGGAGAATTCTAGTTCTCTCTGAAGCCTCAGAAACTCTATCATTTAAAACAGAATGTGGAGCCTAAAATATCATCACAGTTCATTCTCACTGGTGGGTCAGAGCTCAAAGACTGGACACAATTACTAACTATTTTGTCAGTAAAGAAGTCATAGTGTTGTCTAAAGAAGACGTCAACTGCATCATAAAGTATCTTAAAATATATCCAGCTGTTGTTCACACCTGGCTGCCTCAGGGAACATTGACAATTGCTGTACATGGCATATTGAGTCTATCAAATAGTTAGTTTTTGAAATTACACTTAATTTTGTTTGGTTCAAGTTATTACATAACTGTTTCATGACAATAAACTCATTTCTGTCACTATGCAAATGAGTCCAGAATCAGAGAAAATCAAATTCATGTACAGACCTTTGATTTTAATGTATCGAGGAAGGACACAGTGTTGGCATGGTTTTAGTGCATTGGATATGAAACTTGTTACAGGAGTTATATCAATGTCTTTGGGGTGAACAAGAGATTTCAATATAAAGTTCTGCAAAATCGTTGTCAGAAGCAAAAATAGCTCCATCGAAACCACATCTTCTCCCAAGCAATTCTGTTTCCCTGCAATAGAAAAATGATTTGAATTTATGCTGGAGATATTTCTTAGTGGTATATTTCAGTCTTGTACAACTGTTCAGCTGAAAGACTGCTTCCTACATTTTGTGACTCATAGAAATGCATTGGTTAGACTTTTTGTTTACGTTTTCCATGGAATTCTGAAGATATCTTCATATTTTTGGCCACTGTCTTAGCTTTTTTGATGTGCACTTCTAATTGACTTTCTTGAACATCTTGTAAAGCATTTTTAGTCTATGTATCATTTGACTTGCTTGAAATACAGACAAATTTTTAGCTTGCAAAGATTTGGGTATTTTGCCAACATGGCTAACAACAGCATTCCATATAGATAATGTACATAAAAAATTGTAGTTAATTTGTGTAATAATATTTGTTGCAGTGGCAGCGCTTTCTGCATTATGTATCGATGCATTTGCTATTATTCCATTCAGAATTTTATGGACTTCTTTAATTTGTTTATGTAAGACTTGGACTGCATTAGCTAGTGACTACCAGCGTATATCACTATGCCCTTTCAAAGTTGTTTTCAAGACAAACATCAGCACGGTCCACCTACTAGTCAAGCTAGCAAAAAAATTGTAGATCTTTTGAACTAGTCCAAAAAAAGAAAACATAGATGGACTTACAGAGGCCGAATGCACACACACTAAATTCAGACTGTGTTCAGAACAGGGGACGAATTTGGCTAATTAATTTTCTTTTAATACAACTGTTTGAACACCATTATAAATGGCAGATGTATTTGCACCATTATGATATCCCTGACTTCGGGCATTTTTTATATCAATACCAACGTGTTTTAGTTTACTCATTATTTCGTTCGCTATACCTTTGCCTGTTTTCTGATTTGTTTCCATAAAGTCAATAAAACTTTCTTCAATCGAAATGCTTATATTTTCAGTGTCAATATGGACATATGTAATAATTTGATTCATTTGCTCATGGTGTGAAACATCTGGAGTGTAATCGAACAACAGAGAAAAATACAAGGCTTTTTAAAATTCTAGAAGTTATCTCATCACGAACATTTTTTCCCAGTAAATCAAGAAATTCACTTTGTATTTTAGGTGACAAGTAGTGTACAGTTCCCTTTCAATAGTTCACCATACGGTTTTTCACATCACTATCATAATGGCTTACTAATTCAAGCAAATTTAAGAACATTCCAGTGTCAGGCCTACTGATGATTTCTTTAGTTCCTCTAAGGGGAAGATTATTTTTTGTACAAAAAGGAATAACATCTAAAATAACTTTCAAAATATATTGCCATTTTTGTTTCTCGGACAGAAATGCTTTTTCTCAAGTATCATCAATTAATCCCCCACTTTGTATTTTCTTTTCTAAAGTTTTCCACTTGAAACAATTATCTTGATGGTCAACAGTATTTACATGATCAACAAGTCGGCCCAAATTTTTCCAATCATCGAACCCTTTTAATCTATTACATAGGTTTGGATGTGAATTAGGAACATTTTTTGGAAAACCATATACAAGGGAAGCAAAAGAGTGACCTAGATTTCTGAGAATAAATGAGACAATTACAATCTACAACATCACCGTTACGATTTTTCATCCAAAACCAAGAAGCAGAAAATTTTTGGCCATTTTGTGATGGGGATTCCGTAAAGTCGAAATGCTTGCCTTGTTTGGATCCATGAGTGATCAATTGAGTTCTTATTTTGTTTGTAATTTGTGGCCATGAGGGAGGATCATTATAGTTAACAACAGAAGTTGACTTGCTTGTTTGAGCTTCATGTGACATATTAAGTTCTTTGAGGTTAAGATCTTGATCATCATTTTAATGATTTGCACATGTCAGCTCCAGATTCCAAAAATTCAAAAGATTTACCATCTTCCTCTTCGACTTGCTTTCTGGTAGTGCTGAGATTTAGCACTGGTGATTAGTTCACAGTCATAACGCTGGATTCACAGAAGCTTGAACATTGTCCTGTGTTCTCATCTTCTGTTGTAAAACTTTTGAGGTGCTCTGTTTGCGAGTTTGTCTGTTTGTGCAAAATTAGCCAGCTGTTCATATTTTTGGCACTTTTTTAATGTTCTTATTCTTCAATTTTGTATCTTCTTCTGTACTGTGCTCCACTTGGGGTATGTCCACACGTCTCTTTTATTTCAAAATAACACTGGTTATTTGGTAATAAAAAAGATTAGGTCCACATGATATTTTCTTATTTCAAAATGACAGGCTCTGCCATTTCGAAATAAGAACCGTCATTTTGAAACAGCTTAAACCCCATTCATTTCAAAATGGCTGTTATTTCGAAATGGTTATTTTGAAATAACGCTGTTTGGACATGTTGTTTTGAAACAACACCATTGTTTCGAAACAACTGTTTCAAAACAACATGTCCAAACGACGTTATTTTGAAATAACAGTTTCAAAATAACAGCCGTTTCAATAGAAGGCTTTCCCTTAATTTGAATTAACTTATTTCGAAATAAGGACTTTATTTTGAAATAACTCATTTCAAAAGAACTTATTTTGAAATAACAATGTATGTGTGGACATAGCCTAAACATTTTACAAGCAAACAAAACAGTCTACTTCAGATATTTTTCCCCTGCAACTTAGCATGTTACTGTGAAGAAGGTCCTGTGACATAAGTAGATTGTTCTATTATCATTATTTTATCTCTAACTTGAAACAATTAGGGTTTGGGGTTTTTTTTTTGTTTTTGTTTTTTTTATAGAAGTCTCACAGCTCCTTTTAAAATATTGGGACTTCTTTGAACCTATAGTCCAGGCCAAAAAACAAGAAAAAGGTTCTGCCGTGAAAACCAGCAAATTCTGGACTGCTCTGCACTTTAAAAGAAAGGCATTCTAGGAGACACTGAACTGAAGAAATGGTAGAGCAGATGAAATCCAACTAGCTTGTTTGAGGCAAAGCTGGGAAAGTTCCACAGAATCAAGTGAAAGCTGGTATCTTGTCCAAAGCACCAGGGCTTGAACCAGGGACATCGAAAGCTCTGAGCATACAGTTCCACAGCTTGAACTAGAGAGCTATGCTCTATAACATTGGAATGAACAAATTCTTCTTCTCAGGCAATCAGACATAGACCAGGACACATAACATAGTAAGGTTTGTATGCGACACATGATCTCTTGGTAAGGTTACCAGATCCCAAAGCAGGGAAAGGACAGGGAAGTATGAAAAGGAGGACATCGGAGGAGACGTGAAGAATTACTGAGTATTAATATAACGGTTGGTTACTTACAGTAACCGTCCTTCTTCATGATGGACTGCTCACATACACTCAGTTACAGGGTCTACGTGCCGCAGTGCATGGTAGCTCAGAAAGTCTTTAGCATTAGCCTGTCAGCTCAGGGTGCACAGCCAACGCCCCCTCCACATTGCGACCGCGGCTATATAGGTGATCATGACCCTGACCCTCCCAGTCCCATATGCATTTGCCAACTCCATTAGCGGGGATGGTGGGAGGGACCTGAATGTATGTGAGCAGCCCATCTCGAAGAAGGACGACTACTGGTAAGTAACCAACTGTTCTTCTTCTAGCACTGCTCACATCATTCAGTTACAGATGGCTGCTAGCCATACCCAAGGATGGTGGGAGGAGTTATAGTCTACCCACAATGAGTACAGCTCTGCCCATGGTGGCATCGTCTCTAGCCTGCTGGGCAATGTTGTAGTGCGTCATGAAGGTAAGTATCGATGACCACATAGCAGCCCTGCAGATCTCTTGGATCAGGACCTTGGCGAGGAAGGCCGTGGAAGATGCTTGAGCTCTGGTAGAGTGGGCTCTCACAGTCTGTGGGAGAGGCATGTTTGACGTTCTGTAGCAGTCTTTAATGCAGTTCACAATCCATTTGGAGATGCACTGAGAGAATACTGGGGAGCCTCTCATACGTGCAGTGACTGCCACAAACAATTGGGAGGTCTTGCGGAAAGATCGTGTACGCTCGATATAGATTAGGAGCGCTCTCCTCACATCCAGGGTGTGCCACTGTGTCTGGTTTTCTGTCACCTGAGGGTCGGGATAGAAGACCGGCAGGCAGATTTCTTGATTCATGTGGAAGGGGATGGCAACCTTGGGCAAGAACGACAGGTGGTGACAAAGGACCACCTTGTCTGGAAGAAAACCATATATGGAGGTTCAGAGGACAGGACTCATAACTCTGAGACCCTTCTGGCTGAGGTAATGGCTCCCAGGAAAGCCACATTCTGGGACAGTATGAGCAAGGTGGCTGAGTCCAAGGGTTCATAAGGTGGTTCCATCAGAGCCTGCAGCACAATGTTCAAATCCCACTGAGGAGTGGGTTTACGGGGGTGGGGAAAAAAGTTTTTCCACCACTTTCAGGAATCTATGACAGATGGGGTGTGAGAAGAGTGGAGCCCCATCTATTCTCTGATGAAAGGCTGAAATTGCTGCCAGGTGGACTTTCAATGAGGACAGAGATAGGCCTTTCTCTCTTAAATCAAGTAGGTAGTCTAAAGTTGCCTCAATTGGTGTGAAGGTAGGGTCTATGTCTTTCTCACATCACCAAGTGGAAAAGTGGTTCCATTTTGCCCTGTAGGTAAACCTGGTGGAGGGTTTTCTACTGCCAACCAGGTCTTTCTTAACCCTATCCGAGCAGCACCTCTCTTGCTTGCTGAGCCAGAGAGCATCCAGGCTGTCAGGTGCAGGGGCGCCAGGTTCGGGTGCCAAAGGCAGCCCGATTCTTGTGTCAGGAGGTCCACCCACCGTGGGAGGTGGAGTGGGATCTTCACGGACATGTCGTGTAGGAAGGGAAATCAGTGTTGTCTGGGCCAGTCCGGGGCTATCAGAATGATGTGTGCCTCCTCCACGAGGACCTTCGGTAGCACCCGGTGGATCAGGGAGATTGGAGGGAAGGCATACATTAGGGCCCCTGACCAGTTGAGGAGGAAGGCATCGCTGAGAGAACCCTCCTCCTGACCTCGGAAGGAGCAGCACCGGGAACATTTGTGGTTCTGCCCCGTGGCGAAGAGGTCAATCTGAGGGGTTCCCCTTCTGTTTGTCAGCAGGGAGAAAACCTCGTTGTGGAGGGATCACTCGGGATTTGCAAGGGGTTTCCTGCTGAGTGAGTCTGCTATGTCATTGTGTACCCTGGGCAAGTGGGAGGCAGTTGGCGTGAAGTGATGATCTATCGCTAATTGCCAAAGCTTGGTCGCTTCCTCGCATAGAGCTGAGGAGCAGACTCCCCCTTGACGGTTCATGTAGAACACGGCCGCTGTATTGTCTGTGAGGACCTGGACCATCCTGCCTCGGATCTGGTCGAGGAAGGTCATGCAGACCAGCCTGATAGCCTGGAGCTCCTTCACATTTATGTGGAGGAGTCTGTTCGCGGGATTCCAAACACCTTGCGTGGAGAGGCTCCCGGACAGGTGGGCTCCCCAGCCCAAGTCAGACACATCCGTTATCAGGGTCACTGAGGGCTTGGACTCCCTGAATGGAATTCCCCCCATCACGAAGTCGGGGTCCTTCCAGATTTGGAGGGACTCCAGGGCGTGTTGAGGGACTGAGAGTACCTTGTCCAGGCAGTCTCTTCCTGGTCGGAAGCTTGTGGCGAACCAGAGTTGGCATGGTCTCATCTGCAGGCGGGCTATTCAGATTACCGAGGTGGCCGCCACCATGTGTTCCAAGAGCTGCATGCACCGGCATTCTGTGGTCAGCCTGGGCACCTGGAGCTCCATGATGATGGTGCAGATGGATCGAAATCTTGACAGGGGCAAGGACGTGGTGCCCTGTCAGGCGTTTAAATGTGCCCTGATGAATTCTACGTCCTGAGTGGGGCAAAGCTTGGACTTCTTTGAGTTTATGTGGAAGCCCAGGAACTAGCACAGATTCACTACTAGGTTGACATGGTTTTGCACCTGTCGAATTGACTTGCCTACTATGAGCCAATCATCTAGGTAGGGGTAGATTCTTATATCCCTCCTGCATAGGAAAACTGCAACTTGTGTGACGCACTTTGTGAACACCCTGGGAGCTAGCGATAACCCGAAGGGGAAGGCGGTGAACTGGTAGTGGTGTCGTGCCACCATGAACCTGAGAAAACGTCTGTGATGGGGTTGAATGGCTATGTGGAAGTAAGCGTCCTGTAGATCCAGGGCTGTGAACCAGTCTCCTCTGGACAGGGAGGAGCCAATCTGGGGCAGGGAAACCATACAGAACTTTATTCTCTTTATGTGTTTGTTGAGTGCTCTGAGGTCTAGAATAGGTCGTAGGTCCCCGTTGGGCTTGGGGACTAGGAAGTAGCGGGAACAGAACCCTTTGCCACGCTCTCTTTTGGGAACCTTTTCTATGGTTCCGAGGCAGAGTAGCTTCTGGCATTCAACCTTGAGCCTGCCCAGCAGTTCTGGGTTTTCCGATATTATGTGAGGGGGCAGTTTCCTGTCCCTAGGGATTGACAGGAACTGGATATGGTATCCTCGCACCACTGTGTTGAGGACCCACTGGTCTGAAGTGACCTGGGTCCACCGTGGGGCGAAGTGGCAGAGGCAGTCAGGGGAAAACAGTGGTTCTGGAGTGCTGCCCTCTGAGGGACCATCAAAAGCGCTGCTTGTGGCCCAAAGAGTGGTCAGATCCCTGTCCGCGCCATCCAGACTGTGAGGCACTCAGCTTATCCCCTTTACCTGATCGGCTCTGGTCTTTGTCCAGGTCCCCAAGATGGTGCTGGGGAAACAGGAGGGATCTCAGGAACTGGGTCTGCAGTTGCAGCTGCTCTTTCAGTGGCTGTAACTGTTGCTGTGGTTGCTGATGCGACCTCGAGGAGTGCCTAACGGGTTGAGGAGTGTAAATTCTGAGGGACCAAAGCGTAGCCCTCGAGTCCTTCATACCATGCAGCTTCGCGTCTGTGGAAGATGCGAAGAGGTCGGGACCCCGAAGGGAAGGTCCTGGATAATCTGCTGCATCTGTGTGGAAAGGCCAGAGTTTTGGAGCCACACAAAATGGCACATAACGACTGTGGATGCCATTATGCGTGCCGCTGTATCTACTGCATCCCAGGTTGCCGCAAGCACATCCCTGGATGCCCTTTCTTCTTTGTCTAGCATTGCATCAAAGTCTCTCAGGTGCTCCGTGGAGACGGCTGAGCAGAAATTTTGCAGTGCTTCCCACAAGTTGAAGATGTAGCGCATCATCAAGGCTGAGTGGTTTGAGATACGCAGCTGTAGGGTGGCAGAGGAGTAAACTTTCCTGCCTAATAGGTCAAGCTTCCTCGCTTCCCTGTTCTTGGGCGTGGAGCTTGGATGGCCCTGTCTCTCCCTTTGGTTGACTGCGTCGAACACCAGGGATCCTGGGGCAGGATGGTGGAATAGGAAAGGGAATCCTTCCGAGGAGACAGAGTATTTCTTGTCTGCCACTTTGGACACTGGCTGAATCAAGGAAGGCATTTGCCAGCCTTCTTGGATGATACAAAATACCCCGGAGTGTAGGGGAATCGGGACTTTAGCCGGAGGGGCTCTATGGCACTCATTGAAGGGGGAATCATCTTCCACTTGGATCAACCCCAGCTTCAGCTTCAGATTTGCTGCCAAGAGGCGGAGGAGGTCCTGATCAATGCAGGGATCTCCCTCGTGGTTGGCAGACATGTCAATTAGGCACTCATTGGGTGACGAGGATGATTGATCCCTTGATTTGCTATGTTGAGTAGAATCAGGGTCTGGCTCATCGTTGGAGAAATCCAAGGACTCTGGCACTAGCGATCGAGCATAACGGAAGGAGGCATTGTCTGCCTTTGTGTTTAGCCAGTCGAGGGTCCACTCATTGTGCGGTGACCTCGTTGGCGGCAAAGAAGCCATGGGAGGAGCAGAGACCTCTCCCAATGACCATATTCCCCTTGAACTTGGTGACACAGAGCTCTTTCGAAGCCACTTTCTCAGACACTGCTCCTGGGGGGGGGGAGAAAGGGGTCTTTGGAGGACAATCTGGATGACCACCCCCCTGACATCCGGTAGTCTGGTACCAAGAGTTCTTCAGAGAAGTGATGAGGTGGAGCCGCAGTACTTGGACCCGGTGTCAGGCTTGATGGTACTGGGTTGGGGAAGGGCAAAGAAGCATATGATGGTACTGGTACCAGCGTGGGTGTTGTTGGTGTCGGGTCCAACAGTACCAGAAGTCATGGCATTGGAAGTGGCGGTATTGGTCACGGTGCCAGGTCCAGCAGTACCTGTCTTGATGGTGGTACTGGGCTTAGCGGAGGTACCGCAAGGGGCGGTGCTGGGTCCACTGGTGCTGAAGGGAGCGGTGCCGATATGGTCTGCTTCTTCATCTTCTGCACTGGAGCCAGGTTTGAATGCCCTCGGCGGGTCAGTGCCTGAGCCGGTGCTCTAGTTGGGGCAGCTGGGAGGCTACTGGGAGACCAGCGAGGTCGGTGCCAATGTGGTACTGTAGCAGGACGAGATTTCGAGCCCGGTACCTGTGATCGGAGGGGATCCTGAGCCCAGGCCAATCGGGGGTCCGACGGAGCGCTGGTGGCTTGGCCACCTTCGGCAGAACAGCTCCGTTCCCCAAAATCGAGAGGAGACAGCTCTCTCTTTCCAGCCGAGTCCTTTGCTTGAAGGACCGGCAAATGGAGCACTCCGCCGCAAGGTGGGACTCACCCAGGCAAGTGAGGTATTTCTTGTGCAGGTCACCCATCAGAAAATCCTTGCAGCATACTAAGCACGGCTTGAAACCTGGCATTTTGAGTTTCACGTGAAAGGCAGGTGCTTGTGTTTGGCAAGATAATGCTGATCCAAACAGATGCTGATGGTGGAAAAAGGAACTGGGAGGGTCAGGGTCACGGTAACCTATATAGCCGTGGTCGTGGCATGGAGGGGGCATTGGCTGTGCGCCCTGACCTGACAGGCTAACGCTAAAGACTTTCCGAGCTACTGTGCGCTGTGGCACGTAGACACCTGTAACTGAATGATGTGAGCAGCGCTCAAAGGAGAACTGTTATTACCATATTAAGTCATGGAAAACAGGAACTGATCAATGAATGCAGCATTAAAACCGCACAAAGGCAAGTAATTTTTTTAACTATTTTAAAATTATTTTTTCATTAACTGAAAATTTTTGATGACACTAAAGTTAAGAAACCCAAATTTTCAAATATAAACTTGAAAAGTGCCTAAAAGAAAAAAAAGAAAAAACCCAGTTAACTCCCTTCTCATTTTCCACAGCAGCCCATTTTTACAGTTAAAAAAAAAAGCCTGAACTGTTTTTGTCCAGTTCAAACCTGCCCCTTTAGTGGTTTTATTTAATTGGTCCCTGTTAGTAATTTTATTTATGGTAGGCTTTATTTTCCTTCATTTTATTAGTATCCCTATCCCTCCCCCCCACATTTAGCCATTTTGTAAGGAGCATGGATCAAAAATCAAAGCACCTTTCACAGGTTTTGAACCCACACCCCCAAGGTTAAAAAGATAAAGAAAGAAAAAAGAAAGAAAAAGGAAAAAAAAAAAAGCAGGCTCCAAAGTCAGGAGATACCTGACCTCTTAGTCAAAAAGGCCTGACTTGTGCAGAGCTGTGATTGGGCAGTGTGTACATGTAACTACCTCCAATCTTCAGCCACTGGGGGAATATTTCCCACTCTGTAACTTGGCTGTTAGAAAAAAAAAACAACAAGGAGTCTTCTGGCACTTCAAGACTAACAGACTCCTTGCTTTTTTTTGCTTTACTAGACTACCACAAATGCCCTTTTGGAACTTGGCTGTTAGAGGGTTTTTAACATTCCATTTCTGAGAAGTAAAAAGCCAGACAAAAACACCTATTTTTAAAATACTTCAAGCACTGATAACATGAAGGCAAAAAGGAGGACATGTCTTCCTTTTGCCAGAGTCTTGTAACCCTAACCAAGACCAGCTGCCTCCTCCCACTCTCCCGGCTGCATTCCCTCTCCCCTCCCTGCAGCAGATTCTTGGCTGCACCCTGGCCCACTCAGAGCCAGCCCTACCCTGGGCCTCTCCACATGGCCAATCCTCAGGCACACTGCCCAGCCGTCCCGGCCAGACGCAGGACCTGCCACCACCTCCTCTGGGTCTCCAGCTACGCGTCTTCCCGACACAACCCTGGGGCTCCCCCCCCCGCCCCCGCTCCCCCACCACAGCCATTCTCGGCTGCACCCCTGGCCCACTTCTTACGTATTAGCTCTGTGTTCTTGAGGAATCAGAGCATAGTATCAAGCCTGTGCCTTCCCCCACCCACATCGCCCAAACTCTGCTTGAACTGAAAACCAAAAACAGTAGAAAATGGGAGACATCCTTATCTACCCATATCCAAAAGGCATCAGCACAGTTAATGGAGCTTCATTTGCATTGAGAATGGAGAGCCAGGCTCCAAAGCAAGAACTGCACTGAACCCTGGGATTGAAGAAACAGGGAAGCATCGCTTGATGGGGGATCTCACACCAACATGAACAAACTCAGCAATTATCAGACCATTCTAGTCACAGACATGATAATTGATACCCAAAATACTGAGTCTGCCTGATTGTATTGTGAGCTTCTCTGAACCATCACACCCAGCCGGGAATGTGTATTGGCCACTTAAACAAGTTCTTATAAAAAAACAACAAGCAGCTGTGTGGCACTTTAAGACTAACAGATTTATTTTTTGCATGAGCTTTCGTGGGACAAGATCCCACTTCCTCAGATGCTTCGAAGATGGGTGAACTTACAGAAAGGAATGAAACTAAATGCAAGGGGGTGTAAAACATAGGATCAGGTCATAAAGTAACAGCAAATCAGAGCAGTTTACAGGCTTAAAGAATGGGAAGCCTGAAGTCAAATTACCCTTTGTAATGTGAAAAGAACCCATAATCTCGATTGAGTCCTGCTTTCACAGAATTTAGTTTGCATATTAATTGGAGTTCAGCTGTTTCTCCTTGGAGTCTTGATGTCCCAGGTACATCTCTAATGACAGTCATTAACAAATCCATCATCGAGTGATTAGGAAGATGGAAGTGCTCAGCAACTGGTTTCTTTGTTCTTTGATTTCTGATATCAGCTCTGTGCTCATTCAATCTCTTACGGAGCGATCGTCCTGTTTGTCCAATATATAAGGTGTTGGGGCATTTCTTGCACATGATGGCATAGACCACAGTAGTAGACGAGCAGGTAAATGAGTTTTTGATGGAGTAGCAGGCTTGATTAGGACCTATGATGGTGTTTGTTGTGTAGATATGTGGGCAGACTTGGCAGCGTGGTTTTTTGCAAAGGTGTGTGCCTGCTTCAATGTTCTTGTTGTTAGATCTGTAGTTGTTGGTGAGTATCTGTTTAAGATTAGGGGGCTGCCTATAGGCAAGGAGTGGTCTGTCTCCTAATGCTTGAGAGAGAGAGGGATCATCTTTTAGAATAGGCTGTAGGTCCTTAATGATCTTTTGCAGAGGTCTGACTTGAGGATTATATGTGGTGACTAGTGGTGTTCTGTTGCTTTCTTTC
>ML682075.1:25055-76148 GCA_007922195.1 Podocnemis expansa | reverse complement strand
GTATCTGTTTAAGATTAGGGGGCTGCCTATAAGCAAGGAGTGGTCTGTCTCCTAATGCTTGAGAGAGAGAGGGATCATCATTTAGAATAGGCTGTAGGTCCTTAATGATCTTTTGCAGAGGTCTGACTTGAGGATTGTATGTGGTGACTAATGGTGTTCTGTTGCTTTCTTTCTTGGGTCTCTCCTGCAGTAGATGACTTCGGGGAACCCGTCTAGCTCTGTCAATTTGTCTTCTTACTTCCCCAGGTGGGTACTGTAGTTTCAAGAATGCTCGATAGAGGTCCTCAAGATGTCTGTCCCTGTCTGAGGGATCAGAGCAGATGCGGTTATATCTTAGGGCTTGGCTGTAGACAATGGTTCGTGTGGTGTGTTTAGGATGGAAGCTCGAAGGATGTAGGTAACTGTACTGATCAGTAGGTTTTCGGTATAGGGTGGTGGTGATGTGTCTATCCCTGATTTGTACTGTAGTGTCAAGAAAGTGGATCTCCTGTGTGGAGTGTTCCAGACTCAATTTGATGGTGTCGTGGAAATTATTGAAATCTCTGTGAAAATCTTCAAGAGCATCCCTGCCATGTGTCCAGATGATAAAAATGTCATCAATGTAGCGCAGGTAAAGAAGAGGTGTCTTGGGATGAAACCAATGTTCCCTCTAAGCTGCGCTGGCGCGCTGCAGCACAGCCCGCCACAGCCACCAGCTCAGGGAAGGCAGCCGCCAGCGCACTGCCGGCAGCCAGACTCCTTCAAAGGAGCTGCTGTGGAGCAGGGAGTTTTGAAAACTCCCGCCCAGAAAAGCTCTAACGGACCATGCCCCGAAAATCTGGGCATACTCCGTAGAGCTTCTCTGGCCCAGGAGTTAGGGCTGGGCCTGCCCCTCCAGCCCAGCCCGGAGGTAAGTTTGTGGGGGTTGGGGGGGGCGAGCAGGAGCAGGGGGTGCGTGCTGCCGGGAGTGGGGGTGGTAGCAGGAGCGGGGGGGGTGATGCTGGGACCAGGGGTGATGCCAGGAGCGGGGGGTGGGCTAGCGGGGGGTGATGCAGGGGGGGCTAGCGGGAGCGGGGGGCGATGCTGGGAGCGGGGGGGCGAGTGGGACCCAGGGGTTATGCCGGGGCCCGGGGGCGATGCCAGGAGCGGGGGGCTGTGGGGGGGCGAGCGGGAGCGGGGGAGGGGCTGCGCAGCGGGCCCCGGGGGGGGAGCGTAGCGAGCAACAGGAGTTGCTCAGCTGCTGTCTCCCCTTAGAGGGAACATTGGATGAGACTTGAGGAAACGTTATTCTAAGTCGCCCATAAAGATGTTGGCATATTGTGGGGCAATGCGGGTGCCCATAGCAGTGCCACTGATTTGAAGATATAAATGATCTTCAAATCTGAAGTGGTTGTGGGTGAGTGCAAAGTCGCAAAGTTCAGTCACGAGCTGCGCTGTGTCATCATCTGGGATGGTTCTTCTAATAGCTTGTAATCCATCCTTGTGTGGGATGTTGGTATAAAGAGCTTCTACATCCATAGTGGCCAGAATGGTGTTTTCAGGAAGTTCTCCAATGGACTGTATTTTCCTCAGGAAGTCTGTGGTGTCTTGAAGATATTACAAAGGGTAATTTGACTTCAGACTTCCCATGGTTTGAACCTGTAAACTGCTCTGATTTGCTGTTCCTATATGACCTGATCCTATGTTTTACACCCCCTTGCATTTAGTTTCATTCCTTTCTGTAAGTTCACCCATCTTCGAAGCATCTGAGGAAGTGGGATCTTCTCCCACGAAAGCTCATGCAAAAAATAAATCTGCTAGTCTTAAAGTGCCACACAACTCCTTGTTGTCTTGAAGATAGCTGGGGATGTTGATAACATAGGGTCTGAGGAGGGAGTCCACATAGCCAGACAGGCCAGCAGTAAGAGTGCCAATGCCTGAGATGATGGGGCATCCAGGGTTTCCTTTTTTATGGATTTTGGGTAGTAGATAGAACATCCCTGGCCGTGGTTCTGGTGGTGTTTTTGTCTCTATACTTTCTTGTGCTGTCTCAGGGAGTTTCTTGAGTAGGCGTTGTAATTCCTTTTGGTATTCCTCAGTGGGGTCAGAGGAAAGTGGTCTGTAGAAGGTTGTGTTGGAGAGTTGTTCATAAGCCTCTTGGTCATAATCTAATTTATTCATGATGACAACTGCACCTCCTTTGTCAGCCTCCTTAATGATAATATCAGAGTTGTTTTTGAGGCTGTGGATGGCACTGTGTTCTGCAGGGTTGAGGTTATAATGTAAAGGATGTTGTTTGTCCACGATTTCAGGCTTGGTACGGTGGCAGAAGCAATCAATATAGAAGTCAAGTCTCTCATTTCGGCCTGCTGGAGGAGTCCATGAAGAATATTTTTTCTTGTAGTGCTTGGAGGAAGGCATCTGTGTGTCAGTGCGTTGATCTGTGGTGTTATGGAAATATTCTTTGAGTCTTTAGATGACGAAAGTAGGCCTCTAGGTCACCGCAGAATTTTATCTTATGTGTGGCAGTTGTGGGGCAGAAGGAAAGTCCTCAAGATAGAACAGATTCCTCTGCAGGAATAAGTATGTAGCTTGAGAGATTAACAATGTTGCTGGCTGGGTTATAAGTGTCACTCTTGCTTCCTGTAGTGGTGTATAGAAGATTATAGTTTGGTATCTTTTTTCTTCTGTAGGAAAGCAAAGTGCGTGTCATAGATGGATTTTCTCTTCGTTGTGAAGTCCAGACATGTAGAGGAATGACTCCATTAATGAAAATTCAGCTATTTCCCTAGCCTCAGGTTCAGCTATGTTCTCCTCTACAGAGAATATCAGCTCTATCTGCTGAAGTAATGTTATTGCGCCTGGTTTTCTGGCAAGTTTTTGAAATTTTGTGAGAGTTCCTCTTCCATTGAATGCATCCCCAAGACCATTCAAAGCTTCCTTCACAGTCTTATATCCAAAGAGCACCACAACCCGCTCTGAGCCTAAATATATTGTGAAAATTGGGCCATATGTTCTACTGAGCTGTGAAAGTACAAAAAATGAATCAGTTTTGTCTTAGATCCATTTATTTAAGGATAAGAATGTGAGAAGATCAAATTACAAACCAATGAAAGCATTCTCTTGCCTCTGAGCTAACACTAGCCAAGTTCTACTAGGGTTCACTACCCAGAACTGGGCATTTCAGCCCAGATTCTCCTACATCTTTAGGAACCTAACTCCACTATAGTCAGTAAGCATGAGACCCCTACATATCTTGGTGGATTTGGGACATTAAGACTTCTGAGGGCTTCTCTCAGCTGTCCTCTATATTTGAAACATTTTTCCCTGTGGAGCTGTGTCTGTCCTCTAGTGACAATTCTAGCCATGTTATGCAATTATCTCATTATAACAGTAGACTGCATTCACATGAGGCCTTCTAGTGGTGATCTTGAGCGCTATGTACAAATGACACGTCTAACTGCACAGGACCCTGCCTGCATTCATTCAGTCACGTCAGCAGATTTACTTATGACAAGGGAGAATTTCCCCTTGTTTTACTCCTGGCAGCCTGCATAGCTAAATGAGATTCTGTTTCCCCTTCAATATCGCCAATGGAATTATTGTTTTATTTCCTATTCATTACACCAGTGTAAATCTATGGAAAATGTGTCTATCTAAGGCCATGATCCGAAGAGACTAAAGGTGATAAGTTGTATTTAGGGGCAGAATTGTCTTACAGGACCTTCATTATTTGTGATGATTTGAGAGAACAGAAGAATTCCACCCATACACCCAATCCCAGATTTGTTTGCAGAGCTGGCTAAATTGCCCAAGCCTTAAGCAATAAAGTATTGTTTCCTTAAAGCTGAGGAGCAGTTGTTGCCTTACCATTGTTTTGTGATGTGGGCAAATATTATTAGAGCACTATTACAGATGAGGAAATTAAAGAAGAGAAGGCTTATGTGCCTTGCCCAAGCACACACCTGGAGCCTATAGCAGAGATAGGATCAGAACTCAAGGCTGCACATGACCCACTACACCACTGTGCTCACCCAATGATATCTTGTGCCAATTGCAGTAGAGCTGAGGGCAGTATTCTGGATTATCAGTGGATAAGATGCCTTCTGATAAGAGTTTTCATCTTGTATCCCACATTGTTTATTCTGAGCTGAGTGATGTGGAATTGCCATCTGCTTGAGCTATGCACTACTTAATTCCAACCTAAAGCCTCCCAACTGACCTCGAGAAAACTCCCTTACCTCCTCTATATATTGAGCTAAGTTCGTCTTTTTCAGCTGCAGCACACTTACTAGGATGGGAAAAGCAACAGGGTCAGGTGGCGGCTTCTCACTTCCAGATGACCTCTTTCTCCATGCTGAAAAGAAAAGAAGACAAGTGATACAAACCACCAAGAAAAGAGTTATTCCATTGTAGAGTTCCTGCTTCTAACAGAGTGTTAATTAGTATTCCAGACGCCTCACTTTTTATATTATACATAGCAAAATTGGTTGCAAGCTATAAGGCAATAGGAGCTCTTAGTTCCTGTGCTAACAAAACAAACAATGGCCTGTCAAAGGTGTCTGGAGTTTTCAAACTAGGAATGAAGTCCTTTAACCCTTTAATAGGATATCACCTCTGTTTGCCCAGATGCACTACCTGACAGAGCACAAAAATTAATCATTAACTGAAGCCATAAAAACTGCCCAAATGGCCCTATATCCTCTCTCTCCCCATGTAGTTAAATGTTCCTCGTGGTTTTGGTGCCTTGTCCAGCATCCGGATATGTGATCAGTAGACAGTGAAGAAAAACAACTGGCTGAACGTTTGATAGAAATTTCAACTGAATCAGGGGCCTTTTTCAGATTTCACAGTCTAGTTAACTTTTAAAACCTGCTGTGACCCTTTTCTGCCCCATGTAGGACCTGTCTAACTCTTGGTTTCAAACTGAAACTTTAAAATGTCGAGATAAGTATTAGATGATATGTCAGGACCTGGCAGGCTGTGGAAATAGTTCCCATGATTTCAGTGAAATTTGCATCATGTTCAATGAGAAATTATTGAAGCAGGAGGTGAAGGAACCAGCTCTGCAGGTCATAATGACCCTGCAAATAAACCCAGTGTTATCAAAGCTTGGAAATGGAGAGTGATAGATTTCAAGGTGCAAGGGTCTACATCCTTTAGTTTGACTTCTGTTGTAAAACAGGCTGTTCACCCAGTTAACCATGTATTGAGCCCTGTAACTTATGTTCCACAACTAGAGCTTCCAGAGAGGCACTAAATCTCAATGTGAAGACCTCAAGAGATGAACCATTCATCACTTGGTGGCTAATTTCAGTGGAAGATCATACTGCTAAAAACTTACCTTGCTCTAATCTGGGTCTGTCTGGTTTTACCTCTCAGATACTGACAAAAATAGAAAGGAGCAGTAGATGTGACTACAGAGACTCTGCCATGGGAGGCTGAAAGCGAGAATCTGATCTGTACAAACGATGGGACACAGAGATCTGCTGGCAAGGTTGTGAAGAGGGAAATGGCAGGTACACAGAATCTCAGGCACTGCAAAGAACTGGGACCTTGGTTGGGGCAAGAATGGTATGGAGAATATTAAGGGACAGGGGACAAAAAGGGGAGCCACAGCAAAGACCCTGGCTTGGGGAAATACTGAAAGATTTAAAGATCATGGGGGGAGGAGGGGACAACAGAAGATACAGATGCGCTTTTGCATGAGTGGTAGGGTGTTTTACTAAGTCCCTGACATAGAGGGCAATGAAAGGATAGTATACACTATTTGGAGGACCAGAAGAATTCAGGATAGCTTGGTGAGTGCTCTGCACTCAGGCTATAAAAGAAACAAAATATGAAGTCCTGTAGTGTTACAGGCTACCCCTTGAAATCTACCAGAGTCTGAAGCTGGCGCAAAATGCATAACATGATAAATTGGAAAACTGTGGTGCCGAGAGCATATTGCACCAGTGCCCTGGAGTAGTAGCGTCTGACTGATGAGCAAAACGATGTCAGGATGAACCATGTATTACGGGCAGAACTGTTTTTGGATATGAGGTGGGAGAGAAAGAGAAGAGAAATGAGCAGGTGTGTGGAACAGCTTCTAGGTGAGATGAGCTGTAAAAGAATGGGTCTTATCAATTTGGAAAAGAAAAGAGCTGGGGTGGGGGGGGCTCTGCTGGAGCAAGAGTGAGCAAACTATGGGCAATGGAGTACAAACGGCCTTCCTGAGCCTCTCTTCAGGCCCTCCAGCTGAATCTGGCCATAATGGAGTGGCTGTTCCCCTCAGCTCCTTCCTCCCAGTTCCTCTCCCAGAATGTTGGACCAGCAGCACCTTGGTTGGCTGGAACATGGGAGCAATGCTCTCATTTTGGTCTCCCTGATTTCTTGCAGTCCACATGGGCACAGTGGGGCGCTGGTTGTTGGGAGCATGTGGTCATTCTCCCACCCACCCTCTCTCCTCTCCCTTCACACTTTGCATGGGCTCACCAGCACCCTGACCAGAGGGTGACAGCTGCTTCCCCCTCTCAATCGCAACTCTTCCCTCCCACCTTTCTTCCACCAAGAGGATCCGGCAGTGCTCTCGCTGGAGCTGCTCCTCACCTGAGTCAGTGGCAGGCCCTCCCCTCACAGAGTTGCACACTTTTCCCCTCTCCCTCTTTATGGACCACCAAATAATTTCTAAAAATATATAGGACCCTCAGGCCCAAAATGTTGCCCACCCCCTTGATAGAGGTTAGTTAAGGCACGAATGCTGTGGAAAAAGTGAAAAGGAAGTTATTTACTCTTCTCCACACCACATGGCAGGGCTGACCTAATGAAACTAAGAGGCAACAAACAAACAAAAGGAGGAATTTCATCACCCAGTGCACAGTCAACCTCTGGAATGCCTTGCCAGATGATTTAGAAAGGGAAAATTAACTAAACTGGCTTCAAAATGAAATTACAGATGTTGGTAGGACATAGGTTCATGAATGGTTAGTAGCCAAGATGGTCACTCAGGGACACACCTACATGTTTGTGTGTCTCTAAAATCTGACTGGAGAAAGATGGAACTGGAAGATGTGACGGCTCATTTGATAAGTTTCCCGGGTCTCGCTGATGTACCTGGCACCAGCCACCCTTGATGACAGGCTACTGGGCTAATTAGATCATTAATATCACCCAAGATGGATGTTCTCATGTTTCTTTCCCTTTTCAAGCTATTAGTAGGTCTCAGATCAGATTTTCAGACTCAGAACAAGCAACAACAAGGCCTTCATATGCTTCAACATAACCTTTAAGCTGCTACAATTTCTAAGTGTTTATAACAGTAAAGTTAGTAAGTTTTACTGGAGTTGTTTTGATCAACATATATGTTATCATAGAAGAACCATCTGTTATTCTTGAAAAGTGTTTGCAGTCTATTATTTCTTAAGTTTCTATGCTTCTGCTATTTTTCAAGAAATGTTTATTGTTTTACTTTTGGGTGAAATGTCTTGATAAAACTATAATGAAGGCCACCAGATACAAATTATTATGATGTACTATAAAGCTGTACAACCTCAAATGAATGTATGTAGCAGATAGTAAAGGATGTAGACTGCAAGAGGACTTCAGTAGGCTGAAGAATGGAGAGGGGGAGAAACAGCCTGGAGAAAGTCCCCTAATATGGATAAGGAAGGAGCTATCTGCATGACCCAATAACAGAGGCGTCGCTGGTGCTAGGCGCCCGGGGCATGTGCCCCAAATCCCAGCGCTGGTGCCCCGGATCTGGCTCAATTGGCTGGAGATCCAGGGCCCAGACGCTGGCGGCAGCAGCAGCCCCGTCCCCGGCTGAGGATCCAGGGCCTGGCCCCTGTCCTCGGCCGGGGATCCAGGGCCCGGCTGCCCGCAGCCGTGGTGGGGAATCCAGGGCCCGGCCGCCTGCAGCGGGCAGCCCCATCCCTGGTCGGGGATGTGGGCGCGGTGGCTTCTGGCCCTGTCCCTGGCCAGGGGGCAGTGCCTATGGGCCAGGGGTGGGGCCTGGGCCCATGCCCCAGGTCCCTCCCCGGGCAAGCGATGCCTCTGCCTGATAACATGTCCTAAAGTAACCCCCAAAGGAGGAAAGTGTGACACTTTCAGACAAACAGCCCAGCGATAAAAGAAGGGAGTGCTGAAAACCAGAGAAGAAGCCGTCATCATCTGCCACTGGCGTTTGGTGTGCACCACAACTGCTTCACCCCAAAAGCCTCCACACCTTCTCTGACTTTGGGCTGGCCACCCTTAGTGAGGAAGAATAAGTATGCATGGGGACCTGTCTGTGTGTGTTCATGTGAGTGTGTTCAGGGTCGGTGTAAACCTCATTGTGTTTGTGCTAATGTTGGATTGGTTTGTCCCCAGCATCAGGGGCCACCTGATGTCTTAAGATGACCTAGGGCAATAAACTCCAGTTTGATTCACCTGAGCTGGGCATCCAGTGTCTTCACTTCCCCTTAAGATCCCAGGCAAAAACACACAGGGGCTTTTACTCTCACAACAGTTGTGGAGAATGTGAGGGGGAAGTTGAAACAGGGGACTGTAGTGATATGCTTGTAGAAGGATGTGAATTTAGAGACTCCCTAGCATGGGCCATTGTTGTGTAAATTGGGAGATGTGCCCCAGAGAAGATTTAACATGGCTGCTCCCAGGTACACACCTGGATACCTGTCTGTATGATTAAAGTTCTATTCCTTACTCATTCTGTAGTATCATCTTTAATGAACCCTCAAGATCATTACAGGGACTGAGCTGATGGAACAGGAGGTGGGGAGAGTATCTGCTTTTAGTTGCCGTGCTGTGAACCGGCCTGTCTGTTGCATTCACTGCCTGTCTGTGGATTGCTTTCTCTGCACTCGGCTGATAGTTGTTGAAACATGAGCTCAGTCCTCCAGGCAAATTACCCCTCCCTGATCTATACCACCAGATTCCTTGACTATGTCTCCAGTAGCTGAAGTTAGTCCAAACTTGTTAGTTCAAATACATACATTTGAACTAACCTTGGGTTAGTTGGAACTAACCATGAATTTCTTAGTTTGAACTAACAACGTGGACTAATTCGAATGAACTGTTAGTTCGAACTTAGTAAGTTCGAACTAAGGGTTAGTTCGAGTCTTTGCTGTCCTTACTTCGGACTATCCATTGGTACTTACTAGTTCGAACTAAGCATTCTTTATTTCAAGCTAAGGAATTTCTTAGTTTGAGCTACAGAAAGGCTTAGTGTGGCCATGGGCTAATTTAGTTTGAATTAAGCCTCCTTAATTCAAATTAAATTGCTAGTATAGACATAGCCCTTGTTTGCATTACTGAGCTAGACTAACATGGCTACCACTTTGGAACTTGTCAACATAGAAGCAGTGACTGAATGCCATCACCAGAGCCACCAGCAGGAGGCTTGCTCAACCCTCAGCTAGGGCTGCTCTAACTTGTGTGGGTTAGTAAAAACTTCAGTGGAGCCATGCTACTTGTCAGATAACTTGAGTGCACCTTCCCTCTGTCCAGTTTTCCTTCCTGGACCTGCCCCTGTCCCTAAGCATATGATATATGAGTAGGAGGGGGATGGCAACAACAGCTGGCCATTTCCCTCTACCACACACCAGGGAAATCTAGAGCTGCCTAATCAGGATGTTTGTTTCTATAGGTCAGTGATCAGCAATGCAAGCTCAGTGAGCCACCTGTGGCTCCCTGAGCATCCCCTTCTGGCTCCCTGGCAATCTCCTCCAGGGAGCCAGGTGTGCTCAGGGGACTCTCAGCTGGCCCCAGCACCATGGCCAAATAAGGTGAACCACGGTTACCGCCACCGTCCCACCACAACTGCAGGAGCCGGAAGCAGCCCAGTGGTCATGCTGTGGCCCCTAGCACTGGTGGGGGGTGTGTGGGTGGCGCATGCTTCCTCCATCCCTCCGTCCACTGGCTGGGTGGATCAGCACTGCCCTGCCTACCACCAGCTGGCTGTCCCTCCCAAGAGCAGCTGGGGAGAGCCACATCTTGCAGAGGCAGAGCCCTGGAGTGGCCCCTCCATGGAGTTCAGGCTGGTTTGACCTGGCTACTTCAGGCCTGAACAGAGGCTGCCTTGCCCCCAGGCCCTAGATTGGTCCTGTTTAGCCCTGGGGTGACCGGGTCAAAGCGGCCTGAACTCCACAGAGCAGGCTATTCCAGGGCCCCATCTCCACAAGCTGCAGCTCTCCGCTGGCCACTCTTGAGAGGGACAGAGGGCTGGGGGCAGGCAGGGCAGCGCTGCTCTACCCAGCTAGTGAAGGGAGGGATGGAGGGAGCGCATGCTGTCTGCATAACCTCCCGCCAGTGCTAGGGGCTGCGGTGCAGCCACTGGGCCAGCTTGGGCTCATGCGCTTGTGGTGGGAGTATGGGGGGACATGGCTCTTCTTCTCTTTTGGGTTGCCGACTCGTGGCCTAGCATAGTGGGGTCCTGACCTCTGCTTGGAGTTCCTCAGTGCTGTCACAATACAAATAATTAATTAACTTCAGTCTATGTGTTGTGAACTGGGGCATGTCCAGGCCCGAGTCTCCAGGGTGGGCCTCACCAGTCCTGCCTCCAGTCATCTGACTGGAAGCTTCCTGAGGACGCTCCAAGTTGCCTATCAACTGGAGAGTTGGGAGGGGGGAAGGTGGCCTGAACCCTGTGTGTCAAGGGTACCATGGCTGTCCAGGGCTGGAGCTGAGAGGTAGTGTGGGCAGAGAGCAGCCCACCTTTGCCCATCTGCCTGCAGCACTGCAGCTGCGGCTACGGCTGGGAGCTGTAGCATGTAGGAGTGGGTGGGCTTGCTGGCCAAGCAGGTGGGCCCGGCCTGGGTCCATCCATAGCTCCATCTCCGATTGCAGGTATTTAAAAAAGAGTTGTGTTGGTCAGTAGAGCCATAGTAAAAATAACTGTTACCCTTTTAAAATTATAGAACAGGAAAAGAAAATTTAAACCTCCACCAGAGAAGATAGCTTCAAAACCAAGTGTCAGCCTGAAACAATGTGAAGAGGCCAAGATATTAACTCCAGAAGTACAGAGTTGGGTGTATCAGTACCACTGCACACAGGGAGTTTTATACTATTCAATGCTACAGCTGAATGCAAATTTTTCTTTTACTCGGCAAGGATAAGAGATTTCTAATTTTAAACAGTTCAAGTGGCCACAATTTAAAATAATGTTTCAATGAAAGATCGTGAAAAATAAATGTGTTCTGAATGGCACAAAGAGAAAAATGGAGCAATCACTTACCCAAATCATAATTTTGTTCATCGTTATTAGATGGCTTTAGTTTTCTTCCTCTCATAAGATTAGGGGCTTGAAGTAGATGACTGAAATCCTCTTTAGATCCAGAATCACTAAATCCTATGTCTTCATTATCATGCTTTGTTTCTGATCCATCAGGACTTAATCTCAAGTCATTTGCAAATGAATTCATCTTTTCTCTTAAACACAAACTACTACTTTCAAGTTACAGCCATCCCTTTTGTTTAAAAAAGAAAACAAATGGGCAAATCATTGGGCATGCATCATTTTTACTCACTTGTAGAAGTGTGGCTTGTTGTGTCTACACCCATGAGTAAGGTTCTACAGGTGCTTAATTGTTTACCATTTTGTGGCCAAAGAACCAACTGAGTCCATAAATGATAGCATTTTTTTTATTAATGTTATAAAATGTTCAAACACAGAGCTGTTGAAGGAAAGAGCATCTTGTACATCTGGGAACAATACATAGATTATCCAAAAGGTACAAGGCTTGATTCAAAAGACATACAAAACAGAGTATATAATCTGCAATATTCTAGATCAGTGTTTCCCAACCAGTGTGCCACAGCACACGGGTGTGGCCTCAGAGCTGAGCAAGTGTGCCATGGAAACTTTTGAAAAACTATGTTTGGCTCATGAATATTCATGAATTCATTTGGAAACTATATGGTGGTGTGCCTCAAAATAGTTAAAGGTATCAAGGTGTGCCATGGCAGAGGAAAGGTTGGGAACCACTGATCTATACTTCAATCCATAAGTTCAAGGGAGAGGCTCAAGGACAAAAAGGGTTGTAAATTGCAATATAGAAAAGAAGCTTACGTACAGTCATGGTTTAAAAGAAACGTGTGCACACACCCGGCTATTGGGTCCTGGGATGGGCACAGGAGTTACACATCCTGGTGTCCAGCAAGTAGGTAGGTGGTTAGGTGACTTGGAAACAGAAGAGTAGAGTTATTGAGGCCAAGAGGAGGGTTCACCATGCAGTCCCTGTTTGAGAAAAAGAATGCACGTAAAGACCCAGTCCTCCTCCCAGGCAAGGAGCCCCTGAGCCCATGGCAGGAGACCTTATCAACCCTGGGGGCATCCCCGTGGCAAGGCAGGGAAGATGTAATGGACTGGGTAAAGGACCTCCAGGACCTGGATAATATCTTTGAGGAATACATGTCTTGGTATTCCCCACCTAAATCTGTAAAAGCAGCATCAGAAGCTTATTTAGCTTTTCTGGCATACGAAGAGTGGCGTGATTCATGGAAGTGTGTTTGTGACAAATACTGAGATCTGGAAAGTCAGGTTAATGAGAAAAAAGATCAAGTTAGGCAATGCAACAGCATTAACTGAGAGTCTTAGGGTATGTCCACACAGGGCTTTTATTTCTAAACAATACTGGTTGTTTCGAAATCAAAGTCTCTATGTTCACACAACGTTTTCTTGTTTCGAAAGGAGGGAGCTCCTCCTTTCGAAACAAGAGCCCTTCTTTTGAAACAGCTTAAACCACTTTGCTTTCGAAAGGAGGGTTATTTTGAAACCAATTGTTTCGCAATAACGCCATTTGGACATGTTATTTCGAAACAAGGATTGTATCGAAATAACAAGGACCTTCCTCACAGGGTGCATAGCACCCTGGGGGGGAGGTCCCACCCCCCCCAGCACCCTGGCCAGGGTGCTGAGTGTAGCGCAGAGGGTCGGAGGGTGTGCCAGCTGGCTTCACCCCCGCTTCCCCTTGCTCGGAGCAGGGGGGGACAGTTGCCTCAGCCCCCTTCACCCCCCCCGCACCTAGCAAAGGGAAGTGGGGGGAAGCTGGCTGGGGCACCCCCAGGGCTCTGCCCCCCGCCCGGGCTGCTCACCCCGCTGCTGGGGCGGCCCCCAACCCTGGAGTGCCCCGACCCCAGGGTTCCCTGGCAGCCCACCCCTGGGGTTCCCCGGCACCCACCCCCCTGCTTCTGCCAGGGCGGGGGGGGCTTCCCCTGCTCCCCTGCTGCTCCTGCCATGGGCAGGGGGGGCTTCCCCTGCCCCCCCCACTTCTGCTATGGGTGGGGAGGCTTCCCTGGCACCCTCCAGCTGTTCCTGCCGAGGGCGGGCCAGGGACGCCTCATGCCCAGGATTCCCCGGCGCCGCCCCCACCCACTCCTGCCGGCAGAAGCGGGTGGGGGGGCACCAGGGAAGCCCGGGCAGGAGGCGGCCCCGGCCCCGCCCGTGGCAGTAGCGGCGGGGGGGGGTGCCAGGGAAGCCCCCTGCCCATGGCAGGAGCAGCAGGGGGCAGGGGAATCCCGGGGGCAGGGTGCCCTGGCCTGGCACAAGCCTCCCTGCCCCGCCCCTCCCCTATCTTGAAATAGCATGTCCACTGTGTGGACATGCTATTTCAATTCCCGCTTTTTGTCTTATTTTGAAATAGCTTTTTTGTAATTTTAAAATAAGGAGTTTCGAAATAAGGCATTATTTCAAAATGGCTTGTTTTAAAATGGCTTGTTTCAAAATAAGGATTTGTGTGTGGACATAGCCTTAGAGAACAGGTTAAGCAATGTGGGGAGCATATTCTGCAATTAAAAGATGAAAATTCAGAGCTCTGCTGGGTGCCTGATGCAGCTCAAAGGCTGGAAAAGATTGAGGAGGGATTAAGGGAAGTAGTAGTAGATCTGTCAATTGTAGTTGATCTGTGAGGGATGCTCTAAAACAAAACCCACTTCAGAAAAGAAATAGCAAAAAATGACACTGCCACTGGCATGCTTAAATGGAAAGGACCCATGCAATCATTTTGATTTTTGTTGTGATGATGACTGCGCTATTGCAATGAGTCCCCAAATCTCTGGGACTCAGCAGCCAGTCCAAACACCCAGCAGACAGACAACAAGACGACTATGACAGAGAGAGTAAAGCTTATGAGTCCGGAAGAGCTTAGGGGTTTGGGACTAATGCTTGGGCCCTTCCTGGGTAGCAATGCCCTGCAATGGGTGACCAAGTTCTGCAAAACCTGTTTAAATTGTCCAAGCAGAATGGGAACCGTTGCTAGTTCTCCCTTCCCCAGGGCAAGATTAATTAATGAGACAAGCTAATCATAGCAGTAACGGACAAATTCTTCTGGTCCTGCAGCATGTCCTTACCATCTGGGATGCCTAGGTGGTTTGACAAGATGTCCTAGGTCTGAAACAAAGGCCAGATCAAGACCCAGTGGACTATATTGAACAAGTAGCACTCACTGGGTCCTAGCAGGTTTAGTGGAGCTTGGGAACCATGACACTCTTCAAAATACAGCCTGGACCCCCAAGCCATTACAAGAATTAGACAAGGGGCTGACCCCCCCATTGGAAAGGATATTAAACTCTGACCAGCGGAAGAGCCCGTCTCTTTTGAGGAACTCATTTTAATGGCCCAGAATCAGTTTGGTTCTCCAACAGTTCCCAAGGTCCCAGCTAAGCAGGTTGCTGCAGTAGGCCCCATCATGTATTCCAATTTCTCCATTAAGGGAGGGAAGCCCTTGGCTCTCAGGTACCCAGGCATAAGAAGGGATCGAATGCTGAAGGAAACCTGGTATAATTATGGGGGAGTTCCCACTTGCTCCCTAGAGACAAACAACCCCTGGGGAATCGGGACAAAGTGGTAAGAGAGCAAAGACCCATTAGAAATGAGCTGTGGTTTAAACTGAAGGAGGCAGGGAAGGATATGTCATGATGGGACCGAGCACATCCTGGTTCCCTACTACATCAGTTGTTACAGCTTTTTAATATAATGGTAAAGAGTCACGCCTCTGCCATGGCAGGTGTGGTAAAGCACACCAGAAATACCTCTCCTTCCCCAGTGAGTAGGCCCTTGTGTGAATCTCCACTGCAGGAGGGACAGGCAACCCCACCTATAGCAAGGGATACAGCCAGGCCTACAGTTTAGGGCTGCCCCAGTGCTGCAGTGGGTCCCAAGCGGCAATAGTTGGGAAAAATTCAGTGGGACCCCAGGGAGCAATCCTGACTGCATGTAGTAGTGAAAGGAAAAGTCAAATGTGTCCTAATTGATTCAGGAGTGGCAGCTAATATCTTGCAGGAACAACCTCAGGAAAGAGCAACCAGTAGAAAGAAATTTGTATTCTGAACTGGATGTCCCCATGGAGATAATAGATCTTCGGCTTTCAGGGATTTTGTAATCAACCCAAAAAGCCAGACCGATGTAATTCTGGGTATGCCCTGGCTTGTAGCAAATGACCTATAAATAGACCACTGTCACCGTGACTGCTCATGGCGCCAGTGTGGTTCTGGGAGACAAGGATGTTTAAGCTATGGGTTCTCATACAGCAGAGGACAGAGGGATCCGGGAAAGTTGATGCAAGAATCCACTACTGTGAAGAGGAAGGAAATTGAAATGTTGGAGCCAAGGAAATGAGTCAGAAAGGCCAACGAGGGTGTGGCCAACAGGGTATTCTGCAGTGCCCCCTTCAGGATTTACTTGGTACTGCAGTCTCTCCACTACTTAGTCTGCAAAGTTTGGTCATGTTTGATAACAGGGCATCCTGTGTCATAGGCTTGGTGCCAGTCAACAAACAATCAAGTAGCAAAACCAGCAACTCAAGACTCTGCTGCCTGCCCCTGCATATTTCTGCATATTTTATACATGGCTATTAAGCAAATAAAATGTCAGGATTAAAATTAGATATTAGAAGGCTGTTTCAGGTGAGGAGTGGGAAGATGTGTGGTTTGAAGAATAAATTATCCATTTCACAACTGAGCTAAACAGTTTTTGGTAGGAGCGACATGGTGATGATTGAGTCGAAGTGTGAAAGTAACAGGCAGAGAGGCGTAGCCATCCACAGTAGCAGGATGAAGGAAGAAGGCTCGAAAGGAAAAGGCTCCAAAGGTGAAGTGACAGGGAGGCTCAGATACTTAAAAGGAAGCAGGGAAGTGAAATAGCCCCTAATTATGACATCACAAAGGTCAAGGTACTTAATGCTCCTTCGGCATCAGCTATCTCTGGAGAGATTATTGGTGACTATATATCCAATTCAGGTAATATAAATAACAAGGGGAAAGACATACTCCAAAAGTGTTAAAGGAAGAGGTTAAAGAATGTTTATGTAAGGTAGGCTTAGAAGCTGTGTTTAACAATTTCAGGGTGGGGAGCATCTAATCTGCATTAGTCCTGTATTAGCAAGAACCCAAAGAGCACAATTAGGTATTAGCATACTGGGTCCAGGGCATAGTGGGTAATGGTATTTGAGGTTAATCTGTTCACAAATCTGTCAATATCTGTAATTCTACTGAGAGGAAATATGAAATACTGTCTTTTTGTGAATTGCTACTCTCTGTCTGTTTCAAATCTATCTGGGTTAGTTAAAAGGTAAAAACTACCTTTAGTTAAAAAGAGATTTGTAGGAAAGTCGAACACATGTTTCAGCCTGAAAAAAGTTGAAGACAGCCTCAAACCACCACCCCTATCTCTGCCTCATCTCCTATTGCCTTCCCTGTCTAATGATAAATCCAGCTAAGTTTCTTCTGAGGCCTTTATCATTTAAATAGAGGTAGCTGTTTACAGCTACTTGAAGTTCAGAGCTAAAATTACTATAGAAAGAGAAAACCCTCTCTGAACTGAAATTGCTGAAAAGGAGCAGTAGATGAAGGAGCCAGCAGATGTTTAGAGTGGCCAGCAGTGAACTGGGCAGTGTGTGTGACTGATGGGTGGACCTGGCGGACAGTGAGAGTGGCCAGTGGCGAGTTGGTGGCATGAGTGACCAGTGGGCAGAGCTGGCAGACAGCAGGCAGAGCCAAGGGTGCTATTGGATGGAGTGAGTGGCCAGTAGATAGTGTCAGCGGACAGCTGGCTTGAAAGACACTCCCTATGTACTCTAGGGTTAGTTAGGAGCCTAGTTAGCACTGATTCCCCAGTGCCAGTTTTTCCATTAAGCCTTGAATATTCAGTTAGACAGTGTGGGTTGCTGGAAACCTTGCTCTTTACTGATTTGCTAGATCAGTGCTGATTTCTGTTATTTGGCCTTTTACACTCCATTTTACTACTATTAAGGGTTCTGTTTACCACAATCAGACTTGTGCTAGTGAGTGGGGAAGCCTTACCCCTTTTGGGGTACCCAGGGAGCAGTGCAGGATTTCCCAGAAATCTGGGTGGGGATTCAAACCGGTTGGTGGTGTTACATTATTGGGAAACCCCTAGCTATAGAACCCAGCCCTTGTTCTGTCAGCCTGCCCTGGAAGAAGGGTTACATTTGGATAAGATACATATATTCATGTCAAGAGGGACCAGTGAATTTAAAGCAATCTCAGAACTTTTAGCCATTATTTTCACAGCTTATGAAGAACAGGTGGGTGAGGTGCCAGAAGACTGGAGCTTGTAAAGCCTACTATCTTTAAGAAGGAAGGGGAACCAGGCAATTGTAGACCAGTCAGTCAGTTTGGAAATGTACTGGCACCAATTATGACAGAATCAATTGAGACCCCCCTAGAACATAACACAGTTTTAATATTAGCCAGTTGTCATGATTTCCTTCTTTAAGGCTATGTCCACACCTAAGTGGTTAAATCTATTCTACTTGAATCAAAAAAAGCAAGAAGTTTTGTGGCTCTTAAAGACTAATAGATTTATTTATCACATGAGCTTTAGTGGGAGAATATCCCACTTCATCAGATGCTTTGAAGAGGGAGAACTTACAGAACTGGATGAAAATAAACGCAGGGGAGTGTAAGACAAAGGGATCAGGTCATACTGCAACAGCAAATCAGAGCATTTGTAAGGATTTAAACTTTAGGAAACAGCACACAGAGGGAGGGTGAAGTCAAATTACCTGTTATAATGCGAAAAAAATCCATAGTCACAATTCAGCCCTGCTTTCACACAATTAATTTGCATATTAATTCAATTTCAGCTGTTTCTCTTTGAAGTCTTGATGTCCTATTGATTTTCTTGATGACCATCGTTAACAAGTCATCACTGGAGTGATTAGGAAGACGGAAGCGCTCAGCAACTGTTTTTTTGTTTTTTTTTGTTTTTTGTGTTGTGATTTCTGATATCAGTTTTGTGTGCATTTATTCTTCTGCATAGGGACTGTCCTGTCTGACCAATGTATAAGGCTTGGTGGCATTTCTGGCGCATGATGGCATAAATCACATTAGTGGATGAGCGGGTGAAGGACCCTCCATCAAAGGGGTCAGGGAGTCATGGAGTCATGGGGTCTGTTGGGAGAATTTCTGTAATGATATTTACCTTGCTTGGTTACTGATGTGAAATGTATTATGTGTTATTATTCGCTGTTAAAACATTGTACAGTGCCTCCCCAGCAGAGGCTGAGTGGGCTAATAAGTTTGCGCAGGTTAAGGGTTTGGGGTTTGTGAATAGGGGTTACACTAAGTAACCACCGGAGGACTTTGGCAGCCTGCCAAGAGCCCAGGTCTGCCTAGTAACAGCTCTGGTCTGAGGGGAGAAGCAGGCTGGAACTTTCCTGAGTTGCCAGTTAGCAAGGGAGAGAAGCCTCTCGAACTTTCAGATACCTTGTGACAAAAAGGGCACGAAGCAAGGGACGCGCAATGGGCCCCTCTGATTGGCCAAGGGGTTAGGTTTTAAGGGGTTTCCCTGCCCGGTTTGGGGGAGATCCGCGTTGGGAGTGAGGGTACAGAAGATCTTCAAACTGGAATCCAGTGGAGAATCAGAGAATAGCCTCCCTGAGGAGCTGGGAACTGAGCCTGCCCAAGCCTCTGATCCCGGGGTTCAGAGACTTGGATACTAGCTCCCAGGTGGAAGGCTGAAGAGGCCCCACTTCAGGAAGTCCCCGAAGCAGGCAGAGGCTGGGACTGACATTGAGAAGCTGCCCTGTCTAATTGGACTTTGTTAAGGGGCGAAAGACTGTAATTACAGGACCCTGGGGGCACCAGCGCCTCGAAGGAGATGGGCCAAGCCGGGATCCAGAGAGCAAGGACTCCGAGGGATCGGCAGCGTGGGTGTCAGACCTGCGGCATAGTCCAGCCAAAGACCAACAGTAAAGAGGGGTATTTGAGGGCCAAGCCCCAAAGGCTGGAGAGTAAGAAGGGAAACCAGGGGAGTCTCCCTGTGTTTGGTGGGCAGACTTGGGACTGGAATGCATCCTGGTTCAGTTGGCAAAGGTTGCTAAGGGCAAAGGATCCCTAGGATCCAGGAGGGGTTTCAAAAGGGGGATCTTGTTAAATTTTGTTTTGTTAATTGTATGTTACGGTGTTCAATCTTGGTTTGGGATGTGTTTATTTCCCTTAATAAATGGTTACACTCGAATTTAAGCATCTGCCTCTGCTGGAGTGACCTTCCCTTTTAGACGAATATGGGCAACAGAGTGATAAAGATATCCGAAGGTGGGCACGAACTTCCTGGACCCAAGATTTGCCCAGTGGTACTCCCTGGGGGTCCAAAAATTTTATTTTAACAGGTCTGCATGGTGATTATATATTTCAGAGGTCAAATGTAACAAATTATTTTTTTGCTTGTTCTTGGGAGGTGAATGACTCACAAAATGATTTTATTTTTCCTGATTTTCTGCACTCTCTTTGTTCCTGTTCTGCTGAGCCCATGTTAATAATAATAATACTGTCCTGGATGGAGGCAATGTCTCCTCCTTTACAGAACTGAGGAATCATGCACATTTCCCAGTAGTTCTAGAGACTAAAATATGAATTCTTTAAAATGTCTTGTTGTACAGTGCTTATTTGCCCCTGTATGTACACTCCACAGACTCACTCACTATTTATAGGAAGCCACTACCAATCAACTCTCCTAATTTGCTATGTGTGTGCATGATGTGAAGTGTACCATATGACAGGCCATTGTGATGTCTGACATCAAAATGGCCTAAGAATCTTGGCATGGAATAGATATATACCTAATTGTAGTTGCATATGTCATCGTAACTCTCAAAGGCAAAATGGCTGAGGATTTAAAAATTGGACAGTAACAGCCAGTGAAACCAGGGATGGTTCACCCTGGTGACATGGCTGCCCCTTTGGAACCTGTCTGATTTATAAAGCTCTCAGCTATGCTTTCAGCTATTTCCAGTATTTCACACTGACTCTTCAGACAATTGTATGTGGTGTTCACTTGGAGAAGAAACCATGGAAATCTGAAAGTTTACGTGAAGGATACAAACTCCCAAGAGAAAGTTTTAGCTGACCATAGAACTTTTGCAAAAAATATTGTAATTAAAGAGCTATTAATCAATTAAAATAAATAAATATTTCATAAATCAATTTTTTTTTATTCTTCCTCCATCATTTTTGATGGGTTATAGCCAGTTACTTCCTAAAATGCCTAATAAAGTGGATCTTTAAAAGTGTTCCCACTTTGGGGAAGACCAAGTACAACAGATATTTCTTAGTAGTTTAGATTTTTGTTTTCTTCTTTGTCCTGATCTTTTTTTTTTAAATGTGGGTTTGATTTATTAAACTAAGCAAAGTGCACAGTGTCCCACTGAGAGCAACTTAGATTTTGGAGTCTAAGAAAAGATGACCATAGAGTCATAGAACTGGAAGGGACCATGTGAGGTCACTGAGTCCTGTCCTCTGCATTCATGCCAGAACCAAGTACCATCTAGGAGGGTTCAGAGGGCAGGATGTGAGGCTGGGATCGGGGGTAGAGGGCATTGGAAGCAGAGTTTGAGGCCAGAATCAAAGTCAGAGAGGTGCAGAAGGGTGGAGGAGGCAGTGTGTGAGGCCAGGATCAGGACCAGTAGTTTAAAGGAGCAATAACTGTATTCTTATGGAGCAATAACCAATGTATAGGGTACTGAGAAGTGGTTGCAAATGCCTACCTGGGCTGGGGCTGGCACATGCATGAAGGGGGCCTGGACAATACAAGAAAGGGGCCCAGAAATTAGGAGTGTTTCTGGGCCCATCAAATTATACTTTAACCACTGGATATTGGGGATAAATATTGTTATTATTCAGTATATCAAACCAAACAAAATACCACTGCCAGTGGGAGAGAAACAGCAGCAAAGGAATTATTTTGGGGACGTTGTATAGCCTGTGTTATACAAGTCAGACTGGATGATCACAGTGGTACCTATCAAAATCTTAGCTAAATACAATTGCTAAATTTACTCTTCCACAGCTAGGGTCTGAAACAGTCTCCTTAAAGAAAGTCCCAACCCACAGACTGCAAACTGCTCTTCTGCTTCATGCAGAGCCCTGGAGGGAGTCAATAATAATCTAGCTGAAGCATTTCTGTTGTGAGTAATTCAAAATCTAAAAGAGAAAAGGGCAGACAAACTCAACCTTTCGCAGACACACTGAGAACTGACCTTGAGAATAATGTACTATTTGAGATGAATGTCCTCTAGTTATGGCATGTGGGATGCCAAGTGGGGCAAGAGCAATGAATCTTTGAATCCATGAATCACAGCATCTGTGTAGGGCATCTGGCTTCGATCTGCCATGCAGGGGCTTTGGCTTCAGCCTATCACATGGTCAATCTCTTCATGAACTTTCTCTGTCACCAAATTGTGATTTAATAATACTGGTAAAGAAGAGGATTTCAACAGATGTGCCCTCCCTTCTGTCACATCGTCTGCATGCAAATTGGTATTCTAACAAAACTAGTCAATTCTGTGCCATCTAAGTTTCTGTCCACAGCAGCTCTGACAAAGAGCCAAGAATGTAACTACAGGGCAGGGATTTTACTCATGTCCAGTTACGTTACAGAATAGACAATGGGACATTCCCAGAGTGTCTGTAATAAACTGTGCAGTCTGAGATTGATCTTGAAGCTTTCCCCACACTGGTAGAGGAAGCCCATTAGGTGGAAATTCACTGTCCACAGGCCTGCACAATGCACCAGCAGAGCTTTGATTCAGAACTTTATCTAGTCAAGACACTGACAAGCTGGGGCATCCAAGGAAACAAAAACTTTGCCCTGTCACGTGGCTGGAGGGTGAAGGTATTTGTTACTCACAGCACAGGCCCAGCCTGGCCAGTGACAATGGAGGCTCCCTCCCCATGACAGCCTTTCCCCACCTGGGAGCCTCAACTCTGATCTGGATTTGAGAGAGGAATTCAGCCACAAGGATGCATTCAGTCTTTGGGCCCTCTGGCAAACTGTCTATATGGAGACAATTAATGCCCACTGTAAAATTGCTTTTTGAATCTTCTGCTCACTTCCCATAAACCAGTGAACAAGCACCACATGGTGGTAACGTGGGTTACTGTCAGGCCAGGGCAGGCTGAATGTTATCTGAGGACAGCAAGAGAACTTTTCTGGATCAAGTGCCTTCTGTTTCTTGGTATTTCAGGAGAATCAGGAGTCAAAAGTTCAGGGTGATGTTCACTGTCCCTGTTTCAGCCATAAATAAGTTCTTCGGGCTTTGCACCAAAGTTTCTACATTAAATGCTGACTGGCTGTTCTTTTCTTCCTGAAAAAAAGATTCAATGAACATCTTTGATTCTTGACCATTAAATTGTAGGACATATTTTCACAGGCCAACAAAGTGTCGTCTTCTAACTAATAGGAGACCCTCCTGACATCATTATAAAAGTCCTACACATATGGCTCATAGCACTTGAGATTACAGCAGCATCACTATGGAGTGTCAGGCCATTTCAGTGCAATAAGGAGATTTTTCCTTTACATGAATGAGGACAGCTTGACTGTTAAAACGTATGTTCCTTGGTCAGAGAGCATGTCTCTGCTTTGGGTTATCCACAGAGTCATGTACCCTGTTACTGCTTAACCTATGATATGCTTCATCCAGACATGGCCAAACTGCAGCATGCAGTTCTTCAAAGAAAAATTGCGGCTTGCGGAAGGACACAGCAGGGAAGGGCGGCATGGTGGGAGATGGGTGAGAAGTAAGCAATGCTCAGGGACAGCAGAGGGGCGGCAGCATAGTGAAAGCCAGCAGGGAAGTGGGGGGATGGTGAGAGCCGGCAGGGAAGGGCCACATAGTCAGGGACTGCAGGGAAGCATGAGCATTGTCAGAGCCCTGCAGGGAAAGGCAGCTCGGTCAAGCCGGCAGGGAAGGGGCGGCATGGTTGGGGTCAGGTTGGGGGGAGTAGATGTGCGGCATGGTCAGGGAGAGCAGAGAAGGAGCAGCGTGGTAAGAGATGGCAGGGAAGCAGCAATAGGGGTGGGGGAGGGAAGTGCGGCATGGTCAGAGAAGCCACGGCATGTTTGGATTTTCTCATAGGCCTTAATACAGCTTACGTGTTAAAATAAAACCATGTTTTACAAGTCCTAAATATGTGAAATACTAAGAAATGAAAATACAAAGGAGAAAAGTTTAAAACTGAATGTAGATTACCTTCAATTTTTGGCACAACTTACTGCTGTGAAGCATTGTATTCCACAATGAAATTCAAAACATTGTGCAATACTTAGAGATCATCATAGAGAGACCTTTTTCCTACTGCATTGGCAAGTTACTGCACAGATTTAAACAAGACAAAAACAAAAAAAAAAACTTGCCACAAGCCTGCAGTGTTCTACATCTAATGACAGCTAAGTTTTTACTGTATAGGCCTAGCTTTCATGGTAACCTTAAATAATTATTAGAATCTGACGTTAGTAGGATCTGTTTTTACAATAAAATTAAACTGTACAATGAATTTTAAGCTTTGTAATTTTGGAGTAGGCAAAAATATGTGGTTATATGCCTCAGTGAGGCTCTCAAAGGTTTAATAATTGACTTGTGTGGCCCTTGAGTTCCATAAGTTTGGCCACCCCTGGTGTTGATCAACAGTAAGGGGGAAGCACTGCTGCCTGCACTTAACTCTTTCGATTTGATGAGGAAATCATCAATAAAGTCTTGAGGACCATTTGGGTCCAGAGATTCTTTGTTTATCTTCATTCTTTCCAGAACAAATCTTCTCAACTCCTCATTATTTTTAAATACCTGCTGGTCAGGCCCAGGTATGCAGTCCGTAAGAGTTGGGAAAAAATAGTACAGCTATAAAGATAGAAGGAAAATCTCAGCTTGATTCATCTGGACACAACTGATAATCATAGTGTTTACTCTAATGACTTGACAGCAGTACAATGCAACTTTCTGTGGCACCTTTTTATCCAAATGGATTCACCATAATGTTACAAACTCTACTAATATATATGACCCAATATACATAAATTCCACACGAAAACAGTGACAGTTGTATCAGCTAACATACGGCCCATTCTCTCTAATATAAACTATCCCCAAGGCATACATTCCTTTCTTCTTTGACGGGGGGAGGATCACTACTCAAATAACAAACCTTACTCCTGACCACAGATTTTCTTAGGCAGTAATAAATCACTATAGACCTGAAAAGGAAAATATATATTATAGACTTTCTGAAGTGACACTTCAATTGTCAAATGTGAAATTCAAAGAACTCAAATGTGAAATTGTTGATGCCTTAGAGTATCTAATGTGGCACTAATTTCTTAAAAAGGTTCCAGAGACAATCTTGGCAAATACAGGCCACTAGCATAATGTTAGTAAGAGCCAAATTAAAAAATTGAAATATAATATAATTAATATAAATATAAATATTAATATAATTAATTATATTATTAATATAATATAATTAATTGAAATATAGTTAAGAGATTTTTAAGCCAACCATCACATGCATCCCATTTCTGGAATGCTGACGAAATACACAGCGAAGAACCTGCCATGACTGAGTCAAAACATCTATTTATGTTGTACCTTGTTTGTGGCTGGGACTGTCTCAAACCATTTCTTCCAACAGTACATGTGCATGGAAGCCTGAGCGACCGCTGTGATCACTGGACTCTGCTAACATATGGGTAATGATTACTTATGAGCATCACTGGGTATGTCCACACAAGTCTTTTATTTTGAAACAACACTGGTTGTTTCAAAATAAAAAATCGTATGCCCACACGACGTTTTCCTGTTTTGAAATGAGGGAGCCTGTTGTTTCGAAACAAGAGCCGTCGTTTCAAAACGGCTTAAACCACTTTCGTTTCAAAATGACGGTTATTTTTAAACGAGCCATTTCGAAATAACGCCGTTTGGACATGTTATTTCAAAACAACATTTGTTTCAAAATAATGGTCCTGACCTTCTTCCCAGGGTGCACAGCACCCAAAGGAAGCAGGAAGTGCTGTCCTGTGCCAGTGCCTGCCCGTGTGCCCGCAGCCCTGATGAGGCATGGCAGCACGTGTCTCCATTTCCCCAGGGGGGCAACGCCGTGCCCCCATATGGACTGCTGAGGATGTTCAGTGCCTCCTCAGCATCTGGAGGAGGGAGGACATCCTGTCCCGGTTCTAGGCTAGCCACCAAAACCAGGACATATATGCGGACATTGCTGCAGAGCTGTCCGCACAGGGCCACAAGTGCACCATGGAACAGGTGCACTCGAAAATAAAGACCCTCAGGCAGGACCATGCCCAGACCAGGAGCTCCAGGAGGCAGGTAGCACTGCTACCTACCCTTTCTATGATTGAGCTCCCTGCCTTCCTGGGGCTGGAGCCCAGTGGCCTGCTAGCTCGGCCTGTGAACACCGGCCGGCCCCTGAGCTCATTCTCCAGCCCTGAGGCAGTGGATACCAAGTCTGAGGTGTCCCTGGACATTGGGCAGCCTCCTGAAGCACCACCACCAGCAGCAGAGGCTGCACCAGGGACCCCTGAGCTGTTCCCTGCCCCACAGGAGGAGGACAGCAGCGCAGAGAAGCAGGGGTCTGAGACCATCCCTGCCCCTGGGGAGTCCAAGCCTGATGCAGGGACATCACACCAGACCAGACAAGGGTAAATCATGCCTGACCAATCTCATTTCCTTCTATGAGCAGATGACTGGTTTTCTGGATGCGGGAAGCACCGTTGATGTGCTATACCTTGATTTTAGCAAGGCTTTTGATACAGTTTCCTACAGCATTCTCATTGGCAAATTAAGGAATTATGGTTTGGATAGGTGGACTATAAGGTGGATAGAGAACTGGGTAGATCAACGGTTTCAGCGTGTAGGAATCAATGGTTCCATGTCTAGCTGGCAACCGGTCACGAGTGGTGTGCCCCAGGGGTCAGTCCTGGGGCCGGTTCTGTTCAACATTTTCATCAATGATCTGGATGATGGAATAGACTGCATTCTCATTAAGTTTGTGGATGACACCAAGCTGGGAGGACCAGTAGACACATTGGAGGGCAAGGACAGGATTCAGGGAGACCTAGATAAATTGGAACAGTGGGCCAATAGGAACCTTATGAGATTCAATAAGGATAAGTGTAAAATCGTGCATTTGGGACCAAAAAACCCTATGCACTGCTACAGGCTGGGAAACATTCAGCTAAGTAGCAGCAGTGTAGAAAAGGACCTGGGGGTCATGGTGGATGGGAAGCTGGATATGAGTCAGCAGTGTGCTCTTGCTGCCAAAAAGGCCAATGGCATACTGGGCTGCATCAAAAGAAGTATTACCAGCAGATCAAGGGATGTGATCCTTCCCCTCTATTCTGCACTGGTGAGGCCACATCTAGAATACTGTGTTCAGTTTTGGGCTCCCCACTACAAAAAGGACAGGGACATGCTAGAGAGAGTTCAGAGGAGGGCAACCAAAATGATTAAAGGGCTAGAGCACAAGCCCTATGAGGAAAGACTGGAAGCATTAGGCTTATTTAGTCTGCAGAAGAGAAGATTGAGGGGGGATTTGATAGCAACCTTCAACTACTTGAAGGGATGCTCTAAGGAAGATGGAGCTCGACTGTTTTCGGTAGTAACGGAGGACAGAACGAGGAGCAATGGTCTCAAGTTGCGGTTAGGGAGGTCAAGGCTGGATATTAGGAAAAACTTTTTTACTAGGAGAGTGGTGAAGTCTTGGAATGAGCTGCCGAGGGACGTGGTAGAGTCTCCATCTTTAGAGGTGTTTAAGGCCCGGCTGGACAAAACCCTGACTGGGATGGTTTAAGTGGGAGTGGTCCTGCCTCTGGCAGGGGGTTGGACTAGATGACTTATGAGGTCCCTTCCAACCCTATGATTCTATGATTCTGGAGACCCTGTGGGTGAGTCTTCCTCTCACACAGAAGCACGCAGGGCTGGGCCTGTCCAGATGACGGGCAGCGAGGGGGTACAGGGCTGGGCACTGGGGCAGGTAAGGCACAGGGTCAGCAGGTCAGAGGCCCTCCCATGGGCATGGGTACCTGAGAGACATGTAGCACCAGGGTCACAGTCCCCTGTGTGCCTGGAGTTGGTTAACAGGGGATGGGGGTCAAAGATGCAGCCACATGTTGGGTGGGGTGGAGAGCATGCAGGCCACGCCACTGGCAAGTGGCCTTGGGAGACCCCCTAGAGCAAAGCGTGGGTGAGTCGAGCTCACCATTGTGGGCACCACTAGCATGTGTGCCTCCAGGGTACAGTTACCAGATGTCAGGCAAAAGGAGAAGATGGTCCCCTTTTTACCTTTGTGTTCTTCTTTTTATCTTCACATTCTCTGTCTGGCAGGCATTTTAAAATACAGGATTTTGTTAGGCTTATTACTTATAGGGGTTGAAGTATCCTGGAATGCCATAGAATACTTATTTTTAAGGGAAAGTGTTCCAGGGCCCCCTAAAAACCGATTACATTCATACTACATTTTCTCCCATGTGTCCGCCAATGTCCTCCTTTTTGTACTTCCCTGTCCTCCTTTCCAGGCTTTGGGATCTGGTAGCCCTACTCAAGGGCAATGTCCCACAGGATCCTGAGTCCTGCTGACAGTCAGGGCAGAGGTGTGTGCTGCAGACAGGCTGCACACAGACAAGGCCAGCAGGCAGCAGGGGCCAACTGTATTTTATGCTTCCCTCCAGCAGGTCGCCCAGCAGCCCGCTGTGCACCACCACAGAGCCCACGCGGCAGCCCAAGACTACTGCAGAGGAGGAGGAGGGCCCCCCGGATGCACAGGGAGATCCTGGAGAGCCTCGACGAGCTGGGCTAGAGGACGGAGGCATCAACCCAGGCATGGCACCAAGACCAAGCCAGGTGCCAGGACTCTGCCCTCCGCCTGCTGCAACAGGCGGCAGCCACAGATGACCGCGTAGTCGCCGCACTGGAGTGGCAGGCACAGGCCATGGAGCACCTCAGTAACTGCCTGCCCACCACAGTCGAGGACTTGGCAGGCAGTGTCCGCCAGCTGGTGGAGCACATGGCCCCTCCAGCTGCTGCAGGAGTTTCCTCCGCCTGGCCTTCACCGGAGGCAACCCCAGACCCGTGGCAGCTGTGGCAGGGGCAGGGAACACCGCAACCCCTGGACCCCCCCCACAGGCCCCGCCTAAGAACTTCCCTCCCACCCACACTCCCCCACCCCCTTCCCCAGTCTCCCCCTTCCAATTTGCAAGCCCTCCCCCCACATTTACCCATCCCCTAACCCTCCCCAGCCCTTCCCTGCCCCAACCCCTGTTTTGTTAAATAGTTTTACACACATATTTTTTGGTTGTGAGTGGTTTTATTGGGGGTAGTTCATAGTGCGGGTGGATGGGTGAGGGCTGGCTGTGGGAGAAAGGGGGAGAGGGTGGTGTGGAGCAGGGCAGGCCTGGCCCTCAGAGTTCCTCCATGGCAAAGGTGTTCATCAGTGTGTCCCAAACTGTCACAGCTCTCTGTGACGGCTGCTTCCATGTGGGCACAGGTCTGGGTTGCTCGTAGTCCCCGGTGAGGAGTTGTGCCTCAGCTTCCCATGCAGTAGCAACAGTCTCACCCTGCAGCTCACAGAAGTTGTGTAGGGCTATGCACGCACTGATGACTTGCGGCATTGTCCTCTCCGCAAGGTGGAGGCACATAAGGAGGTACCTCGAGCGTGCCTTTAGGCAGCCAAATGCCTGCTCGACCACCTGGTGGCAGTGGTTCAGCCGGCAGTTGAAAAGCTGCCGGTGGGGATCGAGGGGCCCTGTGTAAGTCCGCATGAGCCATGGGTGGAGACGGTAGGCCGCAAGCGCAACAATGAGGACAGGCACCTCTACTCCCCCAACACTGATGTTATGCGGGGGGAAGAAGGTGCCCGCCTCCATGCCCCAGTACAGGCAGAGTTGCAGAGGATCCTGGCATCCTGGGCTCTCCCTGGCCATCCCATGTAACAGTTTTGAAAAATGCCCTGGTGGTCCACAAGGGCCTGCAGGATGATAGAGTAGTACCCCTTGCGATTTCTGTACTCAGCAGCTCTGTGCTCCAGGGCTCGCACAGGGATGCGCATGGTGTCCAGGATCCCCACACAATTGGGAAAGCCCAGTGCGGCCATGCCAGCAATGGTGTCCTGCAGCTCCTCTCACATGACCAGGCATCGCAGCGGGATCCTGGTGATGGCCTTGGTGACCTCCAACAGAATGTTCCCAGTTGTGGACCTCCCGATTCCAAACAGGTAAGCCACAGACCTGTGCAATTCCGGAGTGGCCATCTTCCACAGGGCAATGGCCACTCTTTTCTCCACAGAGATAGCGGGTCTCATGGTGGTGTCCCTTCAGTGCAACAGCAGGGTGAGTTCTGTGCCCAGGAGGTTGAAGTTGGCCCTGCTCATGCGGAAATTCCTCCGCCACTGGTCATCCCCCTAGGTTTGGAGCACTACCCGCTGGTCTCCCGGGCCCAGACCTGGCGAGGCACAGAAGGGGGCAGGTGAAGTAGCTCTGCTCTGCGGCCCAGATGGATGATAGCCTGGGGCACAGGCTGGGCACCATCAGAGTCTGCAAGCAGAGTGTCCCATATCAGCAGGACACTCTGCAGGTGGGCAGAGGGTCTCTTTGTTGCATGGCGCTGGCTAGGCAGCCAGGCAGAGTCCATGTCTGCGTTTCACAGTGCACTGCTAACCAGAATGGACAGGGAAGTAAGGTTGGTGCCAGCTTTTATAGGATTGGCTGCCAACATGGCTGCCAACATGGCCCAGGGAGGGGGCCATGTTGCCACACCTCCCATGGTGCCCTTCCCCTAAAGGGAAATAGCAAGTCCTGTGTTTGGACATGCTATTTCGATTCCATCTTTTCCCTTATTCCAAATTGATGTTTGGTTATTTCGAATTAACTCGTTTCAAAATAAGGGCTTTATTTCGTAATGGCTTGTTTAGAAATAAGTTATTTCGAAACAATGCCCTGAGTGTGGACATAGCCACTGGGACTAACACAGAAGACATCTGATAATTCACAGACCTTGACAGCATCTTTAGAACAACTGATGAAAAGACAGTGACGTCAGAAGAGAGGACCAAAAGCCAGACATGTCTCTGTAACTCTAAATGGATCCGAACAAAAACAAGTCTTGGCCTCCCAAGTAAACTTCAATAATTTATTGCCACCAAAAAGCTGGTGTTACTACATCCAGTGGAAACTTGAGGTCATAGTGAGACTGTGGTGTTTTGGACTACCTAGGGTCATTGGGGTTGTCATAGTGATAAATGGGAGGGTCATTTAGGGGCTAGGGAAACCTGTTGGTCTGGTCCTCTCTTTCTCAGTTCTCCTTCAATAAAGACTCCTTACACAGCTCTGAATATGCTGCCTTTCCTTATTGGATTACAATTTCCCCTAAAACCCTACATCTAGCAACAGAAGATGGGATTTGTGATGGAGCTGGCTATCCTCAACAATCCTGGCAACTTTGGAAAACCAGAATGCAATGTAGGAAGCAAAACTTTATTTTACTGCTTGCATGGGGGTTGGGTTGTGGCTGTGAAAGCTGATCTGTTTGCCTAAGGGCTAGCTGGCTATTCTGAAAGCTGATCTGCCTGTTGTTAAGTACAAAGAAGAGATAAGGCTGGCTGGCTATTCTGAAAGCTGATCTGCCTGCTGTTAAGTGAAGAGACAAACAATAACCATAAGAGGGTATCATGGCTTTACTTACTACAACCCTTGAAGCATATGACCATTCGGCAGATTCGTGGCAGACATATACAGCCCGATTTCAAAATTTTGTAATAGCAAATGACATAGCTAATGAGAAGAATGTACCAGTTTTTCTAACGGTCATTGGAGTTAAGACTTATTATTTGCTATGTGATTTGCTTTATCTGGAGAAGCCAGAGCAGAAACCTTACAGGGACCTAGTGGAAGTTCTGGGAGCACATTTTTCCCCAAAGCCACTAGTAATTGCAGAGATGTATAGGTTCTACCAAAGGAACCAAGAGGAAGGTGAATCAGTTGTACAATTTGTAGCAGCTCTGCGGAATCTGGCAGCACACTGTGACTTCAAGAACATTTTAGAGGAAATGCTGCTTGACAGGCTGGTGTGTGGCCTGCACAGTGAATCAACACGAAAACGCCTATTGACTGAAGGTAAACTCACCTTGCAGAAGGCTGTGGAAGTTGCAGTCTCCATGGAATGTGTCACCCAAGACATGCAACAGATTGGGGTCAGTGTCCGTAAAGTATCCCTACAACCTGCCCACCGGGCACTGGGGAGACAGGAATGTTACTGGTGTGGGAAGCAGGGTCACCTTGTATTAGAGTGCCCATTTAAGGAACTACTGTGTCGACAATGTGGTAAGAGAGGGCACATTGAACATGCCTGCAAACAAAGGAAGGATGAGCCAAATAGAAGAGGCGGACCTGAGAAAAATGGGCCATTCGTTTGGCGGACTAAAAGGGAAATTCTGCGTGTAGCACAGCAGAATACAGGTGATCATAGCGACACCCAATCGGAAGATGAAGATTCCCTCCATGTTTTGTCTATAACAGCTGGCCCACGTAAATTCTGGGTAACACTTGTGTTGGAAGGCAAACCTATATGCATGGAACTGGACACTGGCACAGCAGTTTCATTAGTTTCTAACATTGTGTATGAGAAGGACTTTAGACATCTGCCACTTAAGCCAAAAGTAGTTGTTTTGAAGACATACAGGAGACACTGTTCCCCTGTGGGGTATTATTGATGTGAAAGTAGAACTCAATGGACAGACCACAAAGCTACCACTGTTTGTGGTGAAGGGGAGTTACCCAGCTCTAATGAGAAGATCTTGGATCAGGAAAATCCAACTCGATTGGTCACAAGTGCATCAATTGACTAAAGAAGAAATGAATCTAGCAGCAGTACTAACGAAACACGCTGCTGTTTTTGGTGAAGACTTAGGCAGCATGAAGGGAATCACTATGAAATTAAATATAAAGCCTGATTGCCAGCCAAAATGTTTGAAGGCCAGGATGGTGCCATTTGCCATCAGACCCAAGGTGGAAGAAAACTTGGATCAGTTAGTCAAGGAGGGAGTCTTAGTGCCAGTTACTCATAGCCAGTGGGCAACACCCATTGTCCCAATAGTGAAGAAGGATGGCTCCATTCGGATTTGTGGAGATTTCAAAGTCATTGTCAACCCAATGTTATGTGCAGAACAATATCCTCTTCCCTGCATTGAGGACATCTTTGCAGGTTTGGCTGGAAGACAAAAATTTAGCAAGATTGATTTGAGTCAAGAGTACTTACACATGCATGTTGAAGAAGAATCTCAAGAATTGTTGACAATCGTAACACATAAGGGGTTGTACAGATACTGTCTTCTACCTTTCGGCATTACTTCAGCCCCAGCTTTGTTCCAAAGGGCAATGGATCAGATTTTGAGTGGTTTATCAGGAGTACAGTGCTATCTGGATGACATCCTGGTCACAGGCAAAAATGAGGAGGAACACCTTACAAACTTGGAAGCTACTCTGCAAAGACTGGAAGAGTATGGTTTACATGTTCACAAAAACAAATGTAAGTTTTTCCAGCCCTCAGTTGAATATTTAGGACATATAATTGATGCTGATGGTCTCCATAAGTCTCCAGCCAAGGTTAAGGCTATTGTGGATGCTCCGCTACCTCAGAACGTAAGCCAGCTTCGCTCTTTTTTAGGGTTATTAAACTATTATGTCAAGTTTATTCTACAATTAGTGATGCTCCTGAAACCCCTACATGAGCTTCTTGGGCCAAAAAAGGCCTGGAACTGGACTGAAGCCTGTGATGTTGCATTTAATGAAGCTAAACGCTCACTGGTAAACTCTAGAGTTTTGACACATTTTGACCCATCTTTGCCCTTACAGTTGGCTTGTGATGCCTCCCTTTATGGAGTTGGGGCTGTATTGTCACATATTATGCCTTCTGGTGAAGAAAGGCCTATTGCTTTTGCTTCACGCTCCTTGACCAAGGCAGAAACTAACTACGCCCAAATTGAACGCGAAGCACTGGGCATTGTTTTTGGCGTTCGGAAATTTCACCAGTACCTGTGGAGAAAGAAGTTCACACTTCTCACTGACCATCGACCCCTGACATCAATTTTGGGGCCACACACAGGCATCCCACATTTGGCTGCTAGTCGGATGCAGCGATGGGCATTGATACTTTCTGGATACACATATGAAATCAAATATAGGCAATACTCTTTGCATTGCAATGCTGATGGTCTTTCAAGGCTACCTTTACCAGCACACCGTCAAGATCAGGGTCAGAAAGGAATCTTTTACTTTGAACAGGTGGAAAACATACCTGTCATGGCTACTCAAGTGAAGAAAGCGACATGGGTTGCCCCAGTACTCTCACAAGTTATGGATTTTGTGATGCATGGAATGTTCTTACCTGACTCTCAGGTCTCTCCTGACCTCCGCCCCTATGTGTCTAGGAGGGCAGAGTTATTGACCCAATCTGGGTGTTTGTTGTGGGGTATGCGTGTCATTATCCCACCTTCATTAAGACCACGTTTGTTGGAACAGCTCCATTCAAGTCACTGCAGCATAGTGCGCATGAAAGAAATTGCACGGAGCTATTTCTGGTGGCCGGGCTTAGACAGGGACATTGAAGAAATGGCTAGAGCTTGTACCTCACGCCAGACCGTCTGGAACGCACCTCAGTTGGCACCTCTTCACCCATGGGATTGGCCCGAAAGGCCATGGCAACGTATCCATGTTGATTTTACTGGCCCATTTGAAGGATGTATGGTTTTAATTGCTGTGGATGCCCATTCAAAATGGCCAGAAGTCTCTGTAATGCAGTCCACTACTATGGAAGCCACTATTCAGACCCTGCGTGGCTTTTTCAGTCGATATGGTCTTCCAGAACAGCTGGTGAGTGACAATGGACCACAATTCATTTCTCAGGATTTTGAAACTTTTATGAAGGCCAATGGAACACATCACATCAGGTCAGCACCGTATCATCCTTCCACCAATGGACTCGCTGAAAGGTTTGTACAGACTATGAAGCAAGCTCTAAAATCTGCAAATGGACGTTCACCTCTTCATAAGTGTCTGGACAACTTCTTGTTGTTCTACAGAAACACTCCACAGACTACAACTAAGGCATCTCCAGCTTTTCTTATGATGGGAAGGCAGTTGTGCTCTTGCTTTGATTTTTTGAAACCATGAGACACACGGCAAGTGGTTCAACGCCAACAGCAGGACCAGGTCAGCAGGCATTCACCAAGAACAAAGGGCCGCACCTTCAGTATTGGACAGCCAGTTCTCTCTCGTAGCTATGCTTCAGGAGCTAAATGGGTCCCAGCAATGGTCATTGTCCAGACAGGACTCCTTGTTTGTTTGGTATAGTACTGTTACTAGCTGACATCTGGTGAGGGTTGGGAAATTCAGGAGGGGTGTAGGGGAAGGTGTGGGGGTGTTGGGGTGCTCACAAAATCAGTGTAATACTGTTACTAGCTGACAGCTCAGGGGGGTGTGGGAAATTCAGTGGGGGTATAGGGGTGCTCACTAAATTGGTATAACACTGTTAGTAGCTGACAGTTGGGAAACTCAGAGGTATGTAGGGGAATATAGGGGGTGTTAGGGAAATCTCTGGCTGCGGGGAGATGGTGTCTGGCTGGCAGGCTTGTTGTGGGGAGGATCGGCAACGCAGCAGGAAGCCAGAGGTTGGGCTAGCTTAGGGAAGGGATCAGGGCCGCTAGAGAGCTGGTGACCGGGCCTCAGGCAGGTCAAGTTTCAATTTGGTATCCCACTGTGTCTGTTCCCCTTCATTTGAAGCTTGGACTAGAACCTCAGTCCCCTGGGTCCCAGTGCAGTGATCTAGCCACTAGACCATACTACCTTATAACATTGATGGGGACCCTAGAAGTAAGTAAGTAAGTAAGTAAGTAAGTAAATAAATAAATAAATAAATAAATAAATAAATAAAGCAAGCCACCACATCCAATTTTGGCCACCCCCTTAAAGCCCAGGGCAGGACCATCTATTCCTAGGGCTTTAGAAAGCCATAATTTAAGTTTAATTACATTTTAAACCCTTACACCCACGTCTTTCATGCTGCATCTTTCAGACATCTCTCCTGCATTTAATTCTCCCCAAAAGCTAATAGAGAGGGCACAAAGAATCACAGAATAGTTGTTGCACATGTCACCAGCCCCAGTGGCTCAGAATTTTTTTCCCCCTTTCGTGGAATGCAGCCACCTGTGGGGAGGTGAAAGCTGTTTCACAGCGTGTAGCATGTTTAGTATGGCTCAGGGGTGATGGGAGGGAAACAGAGCTTACTCTCCCAGCAGCAAGCTAGTACGTGGAGGGAAGCAGCAAAAATAGTCCAGTTAAGGTCTATCAGAAGAGACAGTGGGATTGCCTCTGCCCAGAAATGGGGGAGGGGAAGTGTTTTACCTTTTATTTCCTTGTGGTCGCTCCTGACTCATTTATATTGTGATTCTGCCATGATTGCCACTCTGACAAGCTGCTCCCCAGATCCGGCCTGCTGTGTCACTGTGACTGCCTGGATTCCCACGCCTAAACCCTGCTTTGCCCTGCTTTGCCAAGTGACCATTCATTCCAGAGTCAGTCCACTCCAGGTTCTTGCATGCAATTGGTCCCAAGCAGTAGATGTATGCCCCCTGGCTACTCAAGGGACAGTCCCCCAGGAAGCGCCCTCAGCCCCAGTTACACACCAGGAGCCACTGTCTACAGAGATTGGGACCCACTCCCAATCACAATACACCCAAGTCCATCCATTTAACAAAGAAATGAATTGTGCCCAGCCCTCTCCAGTGTAAAGTAAATAGCAAGTTGAACAAAATGGAGTCAGTCTAAATAAAATAGAGAGTATAAGAGAGCAACTGAGAAGGTAACTAATATCAAGGTCTGAAAGCATGACTTAAGGGTGATAACCTACAGAAATGTGAATTGGAATGTGAATTGAAATGTATTTGCTAGTCCCATGAGAAAGTGGACTAAGGCATAATTAGGGATGAGGAGCTTTGAAATGTACATTGAGTGGTTTGGAAACTGCGGTGAAGAAACAATGTGACTGATAAACCAATCACCCTAGGAATTTTGATGTGTTTTAAGTTGTTTGTATCTACCTATAAAAAACAGAAGAATAGCCTTGTACAGGGTCCTTCTCTTCTGTCATGTTTTCAGAGAGAAGCACCTTCTTGATCAAGAATAAAAGATCATTGCTTTGCTACCTTTGTCTGGTTAATTGGATGTCCGCTAGGCAACGAACCTTTTAGGGGGGCCAGTTTCCCCCAAGATACCACTCACACCCTCTAAAGATCACACCGCTTTAGATAAAGCAATTTATGGATCACATTAGAATTCTAAGTGAGAGTATGGCCAGTCATGGCAGATATATGCTGGGAAGTGGAAGTCTTTGATAAGCGTATGACAGTTTGACCTGTTCCCATGACTTACACTTCTCTGCATTTATCTCCTCCCATTCTGTAAGTTCCCCCATCTTCAAAGCATCTGAAAATGGGGTTTTCACCCACTAAAGCTTGTGCAATAAATAAATTTGTTATTCTTTAAGTGCCACAGGACTCCTTGTTTGTTTGTTTTTGCCAAACTCCTTTCCCCCTTTTCTGGACAGAGACGATTCTATTGTCTCTTCTAATCCACCTCAATTAGCATATATTTGCTGCTTCCCTCCAGGTACATGCTTGCTGCTGGGAGAAAGAGCTCTGTCCGTCTCCTTCCCACCCCCCCGAGCCATGCTAAACATGCCACATGTTTGTGCACATGCATGAAGCTGTAGGAAACATGATATCATACTAATCATGCTGAAAAAAAAGAAACATTGCATGGTGTAACAGCCAACAAATCATACAATCACAGTGTAGAAGTGAACAGGAAAATCATGATATAGATCGTAATTCAGGGTGCACAGATGTACATCATGTGACAGAAGGGTACTGCACAAATGGAACGTCAAACAGCCCTTCTTTCACAGAACTTACAGGCTAACTAACAAAGGTATAGAGAAAGGAAGTGATGTGTCAGAAGTTCCATAGGAGGTGAGAGACAGAGCTCATCTGGAGCCTAGGATGTGTCTTGGGTTTTTAAGATCTCATCTGAAAGATTACTGCACAATGAATTGCTTAGAATTCCATCTGGCTACCTCATAAAGATAGCAAGCCAAGGTGACCCTGATACAGTTCAAACCTGCAGGACTTAAACCTGATGTTTAGGTCCTTAACCCTTCTTTCCTGAAGACAAATTCCAAAGGGGTAGCCGTGTTAGTCTATTCAGCAAAACAAACAAGTGGTCTTGTGGCACATTAGTCTTTAAAAGTGCCACAAAACTCTTTGCTTGTTTTGCTGTTCTTTGCTCTGTGGCCTTTGGGAAGTCATGTGCATCAGGTAAGTTTTCAAAAGCAGACACTGATTTCCCCTCCCCCCCATTGCCTCGGTTTTTGGATGTCGATTTGAAAAACCTAGGAACTGAGAGACAGAAGAACTATCTGTGCCCACTTCTGAAATTACTGATGTAGGAGAAACTAAAAGGTTAAGTAAGATAAGTAGAAGTGCCTAGGTATTGGCTCAAGGCCTAGCAAAGCAATCTAAGAAAGTGGGCCTGAATGGCATGCACATAGGGCATGGGACCATGATAACCTCATCAAAACTGGCACAAGCTAAATATGAGAATGTACTAAGATGAAATGAGAATGTACTAAGACAAAGATGAGAATGTACTTGAATAAAGACTTGGAGAAAGGTGGTGTTAGCCCAGTCTCATGCCAAAAGAGATAAGGAGGTATGCTGTGGTCGAAGTGATGTGTGCAAAAGAGAGGTTTTGCCAAGTCATGACACCTTGATGGATGGTGATGCCCAGGGACCTATCTAATGAAGGGGGTGGCATCAAAGGAGGGATGCACAAGTCAATTAAGGAGAAGGCAGATAAGGTATAAAAGAAGAATGGTATGGTATGCCGAGCAGAGTGCGGTCAGGCACGTCAGGCAAGATGTGTTCTTATCAGTGCTGTTCTGTGTCCGGCGCTTATATCAGTTTGGCTGTGTGTGTGAATGCGTGCATGAGTAAACTGAGGCAACACTCATGATCGAGGAAACCAACACAACCATGGATCTTTGTAGAAACAAAGGTGCCAGGCTAGGCTTTACTGCAACGTAGCACAATGGCAAACAATCCATATTGACAGATTTGTTGGCAGTATTGGTGCTCTCAATGCAATGGAACAGCTCAGCTGACAGCAGGACTGGCTGTCACCCTCTCGGCTGAACAAAGTCTGATCTCTAGGGTTCCTACTTTTATACCTTATCTGCCTTCACCTTAATTGACTTGTGCATCCCTCCTTTGATGCTACCCCTTCATTTGATAGGTCCCTGGGCATCACCATCTATCAAGGTGTCACAACTTGGCAAAACCTCTCCTTTGCACAGGTCACTTTGACCACAGCATACCTCCTTATCTCTTTTTGGCATGAGACCGGGCTAGCACCACCTTTCTCTAAGTCTTTATTTAAGTACATTCTCATTTTTTTCTTAGTACATTCTCATATTTAGCTTGTGCCAGTTTTGATGAGGTTAGCATGTTCCCATGCCCTATGTGCATGCCATTCAGGCCTACTTTCCTGGATTGCTTCATTAGTCCTCGAGCCAATACCAAGACGCTTCTACTTATCTTACTTAACCTTTTACTTTCTCCTACATGTCACAAGCTCTCTCTGCTTTCATAATCAATTGACTATTTTCAAAATTACAGAACAGATTATAAATTCAAATATGTTTTAGATGATGCAAAAAAGTTGGCAATGGAATTGGAAATTGAGCCAGATTTTAAGCACATGAGACATCACCACTGAAGAAGATTTAATTATGAACAAGTAGATGAAGCTATAAACGACAGTGTCCAAAACTTTAAGGTCCACTTTTTCAACAATATTTTATACAATGTGATCCAGTCATCAAAAGACAGGTTTGATTTGATCATAAAGCAAAAGCATAAAAATCAGTTCCAATTCATATTCAATTTGAATCATGCAACTGAAATGAGTGATGAATAACAACATAAGAACTGTATGGACTTAGAAATTCTGCTTGTAGATAGTGATCAGAAAGACATCCTGGGGATCGATTTGTATGATGAATTAAAATATTTGTGAAACCATCTTGAAGGATTTGAAGAGAATTATTCTCAAATGAAAATTTTAAAATTCATGTGTTCAAACAATTTGATGATATCATTGCCAAATCTTTTTGTGGTGCTAAGAATTTTTCTAACATTGTCAGTGTTAGTGGCCAGTGCAGAATGGTGCTTTTTGAAGCTGAAATTAATAAAAACTTATTGTCATACGACGATGACACAAGATTGATTGGATGGGTTGGCAACTTTATCAATTGAACACGCCATCACCAAGGACTCAGATCAAGATGAAATGATACACTTTGCAGTTCTTAAAGCACAAAAAGTTACTCTTTGAAGCCAAAATTTTACTATGTATGTACGTGATAAATGTTAGTTATTAATTAAATTTGAATTCATCAATATTACTTTTTATTTTCCTATTCAGATTAAATGAATAAATTGATCTTGCTATATGAATTTTAGATTGTTAATACAATTTGGAAAACCTTTTTCAGCTTACATGAATGAGATGCGGGGGGAGAGGGGCGTCAAAGCAAAATCTGGCTTGGGGGTGCCACAACCCCTTGAGCTGGCCCTGATTAACTGAGTCATTTCAATCATTCCCAAGGAGACAAAAACTCTAGAATGTAGCTCCCAAGATGTAAGCATCTAGCAGAGAAAGGAAAGAGACTAAGCAAAATGTAGGCATAGGTGTTTTTCCTATTACATAGCTCACACTGTAATATCTACAGCTAATGGCTTTAGTTAGAAGATGTTTGAACCAGCTGTTACCATACAGGCAAATAGAAAAATAAATGTCTTTAACTGAGTTCTCAGTTTACAGTGGGCATGAAAAAATCCCTGCTGCGTGTGTTTCTGAGCCTCTCCACTAGAAAAGGGGTTTCCTCCTGGATACACTCCTCTATGCGCTTCTTCCCCATCCCAAAATTTCTCAGACTGGTGATGGCAAATTGACACAGCTTCTTCCACTGCTCTCCATTGCTGAAAGCAATATCTGGAAGCAGAGAGAGAAGAGGAACAAAAGGAGGGAGGCTTTTTTCAAACCTACCCAAATATTGGTGAGTCCAATGTTCAACTTCAACTTACTTAACTGTTATTGGGAGACATTATAGTTACATTGTCATTACTATCTGCAGGACTGCTTTAGCCATACTGGACCACAATATGAAAGAAATAAGGTGTTCACTTTATATATGGATCGGACTCACTTACGATGGCAGCAGGGTTAAGCTTTCAATCTTCCCTGAGCTCCTCCTCAAGCTGAAGAAAGTAAATCAGAGCCTCCAAACTAATAACAAAGTGTGACAGATTGCAGAAGAGGTTTACACTTGTCAGAGACACTGTTCTTATGTCCCATCGCAGCTATTATTGGTACATTAAAGTGTCTACTAATCCTCTGTTGTTCTTCCTGTGGAGAGAGGTTAAATGAGCAGTTTGTGTTTCTGTTCTACATTTTCATGGATTTTCTGCAATGTGGCCAAATTACAATTATGATGAACACATGATCAGGAGAGACTTCTGAGAGTTTAGATCTTAAAATATCTAAAGGTTTTTTCCTTGCTAGGCATGAAACAGTGGGTTACTTACCAGTAACTGTCCTTCTTTGAGATGGACTGCTTGGATTCATTCAGAAATAGGTGTCTCCATGCCGGATCACCGGGTTGGTCAGAACTTTTTGCCCTAGCCTGTCAGAAGAGGACAGGCAGCCACTGCCCCCAGCACCACTCTGTGGCTATATATGTGGCTGCCACCTGGCCCCTCCCCAGTTCCTAAGAATCGCCAACTCCAAAAGTGGGGAAGGGGGAAAGGCTCTGAATGAATCCTAGCAGCCTGTCTCGAAGAAGGAAGGTTACTGGTAAGTAATCCACCGTTCTTCTTCGAGCACTGCTTGGATACATTCAGAAATAGGTGACTGCTAGCCATGCTCATGGATGGCAGGTGGAGTTGGCTCTTCCGCCTTCAGCACAGCATAACTCTGACATGGGTAATTGTCCAGCGAGCAGGTTCTTGAGGGTCTAAGAAATTGACCTAAGGACCTTCATTCCAGCAAAGGTAGCCTGGAGATGTAGGACGTAACCCAGTGGAGAGAATTAGGCCTGGATTGCCCAAACACCGATTGCTGTGTGTGGGCATGATGGCCTGAGGTTACCTTATGCGTAAGAGGTACCAATGCATTGTGGCTATGGCCAAGGAATGCGTCTCTGATCACTCTTCCTGAAGGAGTATTGGGAGATGCCACGTGGAGGCCAGAAGATTTAGTGTTCTGGAAGTGACACGTGTTGCTGTAATTCCTATGGGAGAGTTCCTGAGGCCCAAAATTTGCTGCGCTGGCAGTGGTGGTTATCAGCACTCCAGAAAACCAGAGGAGGAGAATTAGACCAGTAGTTCCCAACTAGTGTGCCGGGCCACACTGGTGTGCCATGGCAACACCCAAAGTGTGCTGTGAGCATCCCCAAGAGCTGGGGTTAAAGTTCCCTCCCTGCTCAGCTCAGCCATGTGGGCTGTGCAGGGCTGGGAAAAGGCAGGGGTTAAAGTAAGAGGAAAGCACCAGAACATAGTTCTGGGGCCCCCTATTTTTAGGCAGGCAGCCTTCTGGCCCCCCTAAAAATAGAGGAAGGCACTAAAATGTGGAGTTCCAGGGATCCCCCTAAAAATAGCAGGAACAGCCCAAATGCAGTGTGCTGGAGGCTCCACCTTAGGCCCCAGCCAGCAGAGAGGGGCGGGAGGCTGGGAGTGAGTGAATCTCCCCCTGCAGGGCAGAGCAGCTTGTCTCAGGCAGCCTGCAAACAGCCCAGGTATGGGCTTGAGGGAAAGGGCTGCTGGGGGTTGTGTATGGCAGGTGTGTATGTGTAGCAGAGGTGGGTGGAAGTGGATGTGTAGCAGAGGGTGTGTAGTTGCAGTTGTGGGGTGGCTGTTTGGTTGGGGGGGTGTAGCTGGGGTGTGGGGTTGCTGTGTATGGGGGGTTGTAGCTGGGGTCTGGAGGCCTAGTTCTGGCCCCTGCAGTGATGGGAGGGTCCATCACAAGTGAGAGGGGGCTTGGGGATGGGAGGACAGGACCCACTGGGATGGAAGAGAGCAGCAGTGGGGTGAGAATTTTCCCTGGGTGGCAGGGAACCACTGTGGAGAAGGGGGAAGTGGGTGCTGAGCCATGCTCCCCTGCCTTGCCTTCCCACTCCCCAGGTTCCCCCTGAACCCCACAAAGCCACTCTTGTTCCCCCTTCTACTGTCCTCTCTTGCCACTCTTGTGCTGTTCCCCACATGGCTGCCCTTGTCTTTTGCCACCCCTGCCCTGCTCTGCTTCCCACACTCACTCCTGCCACTGCACACAACTCCTGACCTCCTATGTTTTTGCCACCCTTGCTTTGCTATCCCGACTACCCCACATATGAGCATTTCCAAAACACTGTGCCATGGTTCATGAATATTCATAACTAATTTAATTTAATTTGAATATTCATGAGGTTTTTTTAATGGTGGTGTGCCTCAAAAAGTTTGACGGTATCAAGATGTGCCACAGCAGAGAAAAGGTTGGAAACTACTGAATTAGACTGTCTTTCCGTCAGTACGGTATTGTAAGGCACATGCAGGTCATGGGGTAGGCCAGGGACTTGAGAGGGCTGCAGGCCCCTGGGCTCTGCGGCAGTGACGCCGCCATGAAAGAACATTGGATACATGAATCTGGTGCACTCGGTATCCTGCAGGAGAGATGGGCTACCAGGAGTGGGAGGGAGGAATCTAGAGAAGTTACTTCATTCTAGTTCAGAGAAATGGTCGGGACATCGACGGCAACAGCCAACAACCCCATAGGGCACACTCACAAGTGAGGCAGCAGGACAGGCATGGAGGGACCAGATGCCTGGCCCATCCTATGGTACTAGATAAGAGAAACACGGGTGGAGGCATTCTATGGGCCTGAAAGGTGTGATTAGGCCTCCATGAGCTTACTGATGTTACTGTGACAGACCCCTTGGGTGGGATGTCAGAGTCCATATCCTTGCACGAGACAAGGAAATGGCATTACTGCTACCTATACCCTTCCCTTTCTTCTTCTTTTTAACTTCAGCAGCTGGAAGGCAGCCTCAGGACTGCTAAGGCAAGGGGTTGGATGTGGTAAGGCTATGGCTTGGTGACGGGCTCGTGAGCATGATAGGCCTGGATGCTAGTACCCACGGATTACAGAACTACTCACTTTGGCCTACATGGCCTTGCACCATCAGGGAGGACCATACCGGAATGGGACCAAGTTTAGCTAATACTGCACAGGGGTGCGCATCAGGATTGAGGCTCCCTTCAGGAAGGGCCCTGGGGAAGAGTTGGGATGTATGGAGGAGGAGATAGGCTCCTCCAAAAGGGGCAGGGCGAGGGCATGCCACCCCGATGGGGTACATCCAGCTGTCTCCTCTTTAAGACACTTACAGTATATCTGAAGTGTCCTCTATGAGTATGCTAATGATGGTATTAGATCTTACCAGGAAGGTGAACTCTGTCAAGGGTCAGCCAGATCCTGAATTCTGGTCATTGAGAGGAATTTCAGGGTGGATGTAGAGTGGGCATTGTTGAGTGCAAAACCCTGTCACAAACGCTTAGGACAGGAGTATGTTATTCTAAGATGCGCCTACTAAGACTAGGAGAGCCTTGATTCGTAATGGGAAGGAAGGAATTGTACCCATGAGACTCCTGAGTGAGAGTCTCCGGTAGCTAGGCAGGGCTAATCACGGTGCTATGGCTGTGCCCTGGGGGGTGAGCTACGTGAAAGACACCGCTGGATGAAACCCTGGGAGGTGAAAATTGGCCCCAGGGGAGTGTCCGTCTGTGGGGGTGGTTTCCAAACCGTCGCGGAGGGAGCGAGTGGTGACTATGAATGTAGCGAGGGGCAGAGGGACAAGTTACCCTGCCTTCGACCGAATGGTGAAAGGAGAGATCCAGATGGTTTCATCACTATTATGAGTCACATCGCTAATATGAGGTTATTTCCTCTTAATCTCTGAGACCTGAGGGTTTCCCAATTGGGATATAACAGAACAGCCACCCCAGGGATAGAGAGAGGAAAGTGGCCCGGGTCCTGTCTGTGAGGGGCATTAGGGCATGTCCTGGGTAGTGGTGAACAACGACCCAGGTTGGGAGATTCCCAGGCAGAAAGGTTCACTGTTCACTTGGTTACCCGCCCTATCTATATTTTTTGAAAAGATGGTAGAAGAATGGGATGGGGGTCCTGTTTTTACGACCTCTCTCAAGAGCTTTCACCTAAGCTGAGAACCAGCCAGAAGTAGTGAGTACTGGAGGGTTCATATCTCACAAGGACCATGAGTGAGTTGGCCAACACTTACGTCTAATGGCTGGGTCCCAATATTTGCATCTGGCAGTCAGCAGGCGGGAACGAATTACCTGCTCCATGGGGTCAGGGAGGATTTGGGTGCTTTGAGTTGGAAGCGTAGGCCCACAACCCTAATGAGGGTTGATTGGGTGGAAGCAAAGATTAAACACCAGCTAGTCTTGCTGGTGGTAAGGGAAGGATTGATAGGGCAGCGAGCTCATTCATACCGTGGGTAGAGGGGGTGGGATCCAATAGAGGGTTCTCCGACCATCAGCATGGGCATGCAGAACTATAGGGCCTCATCCATGGGTAAGTGTGTGGGGGTGTAGCTCCTGGTATGAAAATGACCCCATGAGGGGAGGCTCCACTTGGTTCAGGTGGGCAAGAGTGGGCGATACACTGTTCAATGTTGGGAGTATGTTCCATGTAACCCGTATGTGTCCCACCGGGGGTAATAGAGTCGCCACCCAAGGAAACAGAAAGAGGGGCTTTTTCACTTGGCGGTGTTGTATACAGAGCCATGATAGCCTCTTGGGGGCCAGGACCACTGGCTGTCAGGTGCCTGCATGGGTTCAGATGGCAGGCTTCCGTTCTGCCCTCCATGGTGGGCGAGGAGGTTTGGGTAGTGAGAGGGTCAGGTCCTCTCAAGGCATTAGGGTCAGATAAAGCGGTGTGAGTATGGGTTATGCCCTAGTCCTATCCAAAGGGGAGGAGGCTGCCTCACCTGTGAACTGCCCATTCTTACCAGAAAGGAGAGAGGGAGAAGGGTTATCTGTCATTTCTGTGGGGGAGAGTCCAACAATGGTGGGCACTCCGCTGCAGTTTGGAGAAGGTGACTGATGACGATATTGGTGACTATAACCAATACTGCTGACTAATGGGTCAAGGGCTCTCTTGGAGTTGCCCAGGAGAGGGGCCTTACCAGGAGGGTCCCCCAAGTGGGATTTAAACTGAAGTTGTGATGGTGAGGACTGAGTCCTCCCAAGTAACTGTTGGGGAGGGGGGTGGCTTACTATCAGGCTTTATAGGGCCAGAGGGCTGGGAGACACCCCACCTGGAGGAGGCCAAAATATTTCAATTCTCCCCTGGGGTCGCGGGCAGTACCCAGAATGGCCAAGGTCTCCTCTGGGAAGAGGGGATCGCCTCCAAAAGGCAGGTTGAGGGCCACCTGTTGTGAGGCTGGGGGCACTCTGGCTTCCCATAGCTAGACTGCGTGGTGCAGGGTTATGGACGATGCCATAGTGCAGGCTGCCATATCCACCGCATCCCAGGCTGAAAGGAGGACGTCCTGGGAAGCTATTTTACTTTCCTCCAGAAAGGCATCATACTTTTCCCTCGCTTCTAGTGGGAGTAGGTGCCTAAATTTGTGTATTGACTCCTACATGTCTGCCATGTATCTACTAGTCAGACCCTGATTGTTTGTGACCCGCAACTGGAAGGCTGAGGCAGAGTAAACTTTGTGGCCCAATAACTCAAGCTACCTAGCATCCCTCAATGTCAAGAGGGGATCGTGGGGGGCCTGTCTCAGCCCTAAGGCCGCCTCCACTACCACATGAGGTGAGACTGGGTGGTGGGTAAGTGAGGGGAACTCTAGCCCTGGGAATCTGTACTTGAGTCACACTGCATCTGAAACTGGGGAGATGGAACCCGGGTTTAGCCAGCAGGAAGAGGCCAAGTCCCAAACGCTAGGGTGGAGGGGAACCGTAACTGGCTCCGCCAACAAGAACACTGGCCCGAATAAGGTGTCAGAGGGTGTTTCAGAAGATTGAACCTCCATGTGCATGTGGGCTGAGACATGGTGCAGAAGATCAAAGTGTGCCAATAAGTCGCCTGTATAAGAGCACAGCACCAGGTTCAGTGCTCTCACCGGTGCCAAGTGGGCCGGTGCTGATGAAGTTAGAGGGGCCTCTTGAGGGGACCGTGCCTGGGGGAGGTACCAAAAGGGTGACGGACCCAAGAGCTGGTGCCGAGGCTATTTGGAGCCCCTTGAAGCCCCTTCCCTCGAGCTGGAACGGGAGAAACCTCTCGGGACTCTCAGGGCGGCACCGGGGACGGCAGAATGATATGGTGCCGTGGGGATGGCTCCATGGTACCAGGACTCACAGCAGGCTCTGGTGTTCAGGGGCCCGGGGCCGGTGATGAGGAAGGTGAATGGTGCCATGTGCACAGCACCCAGGCCTTTGAAAGGAATGCCGGCTTCCCCCTTCTGGGTGGCACCGAAGAAGCGGGTGTAGGTAACAGGAGGAGCGCCCTCACTACCTCCACTGCCTCCGGGGTCATCAGGATTGGTACCAAGGCTGACCGGTCCCGGGGGGAGCCTCGTGTTGAAGAGGTGGAACTATGTCAGTGCCGCAGTACACAGGTTGATACCGAGCTGGTCCTGCGTCACCTTTCTGCATGGTGCTGGGCGGTTGGCTCCAGCGCTGAACTGGCACATGGTGCCACAGGAGACCCTGAAGCCTCGGGGGAGGAGTGCTGGGACTGCTCGGAGGCCAGGGCACGGTGCGTTTGCTCCCTGTCCTTGATTGTCCTCGGTTTCAAGGACAGGCAGATGGAGCATGCGGTGACTATGTGGCTTTCGCCCAGGCACTGGAGGCACTTCTTGTGAGGATCATCCCGCAGAAAGGCCTTGCCTCACTCACCCCAGGGCTTAAACCCTGGCATGGCGGACAGCGTCGGACTGCAGTGTTCTGGCCCGGAAAGGGAGACCTTCTTCGACGGGACTAAGTCCACAAATAGGTTGTCTCAGTTGGGCGAGAGGCTCATATAGCAACAATGGACAGGCTGCTTGTGAAGCAAGGAGTGAGCAGTTCCACAACCAACACTAAGGCGAAAGAAATGAAAATTGGGGAAGGGCCGGGTGGTGGCCACATATATAGCCACGGAGTGGCGTGGGGGGCAGTGGCTACCTGCCCTTTTCTGGCATGCTAGGGCAAAAAGTTCTGACCAATCCAGTGCTCCAGCATGGAGACACATATTTCTGAATGTATCCAAACAGTGCACGAAGAAGAACAGTGTCTTACAACCCCTGGTGCCTCTCCACAAGTGACATGACAACCTACTATTTCTTCTATCACTTAGTCTATTGCACAGATGATCTTAAGCCCAGCATTTCCTAACTTCGATGTACTTGAATTTACAATCGTAACAAGGTTTCCTTAAAGAAGATCATTTTTCTGTGTTATCCAGTAAATATGTTGAAGGTTGTTTTCACCGATGCCATGATTCTGAAAAGTTTACTACTTCACTGCAAAGGAATCTAAAAACCAAGGAAAACAATAATAAACGAAAACCCTTCACTACACATGGGATTTTCCTAATGGGGACAGAGAAGGAAAAAGATAGGAATACTTGGTTTGTTGTGACCCTATTTGCCTTTCTATCCCTGCTCTGCTGGGCCTGGTAGGCAGAGGTGGCCTCAGGCAATTGGGGGCCCTAGGCAAAGGCCCCTTCTAGGGCCCCCTGTAAGCCCCTACTGCCACCTTCCCCATGGCCCCAGTCTACCCTGCAGCCTTAAACCCCCCCCCCCCCCGACTCCTTGTTTGTTTTGCTGAACCAGACTAACATGCCTACCCCTATGGAACTCGTAAATTATTCCTGGTTATGATATTTTTAAAGATCTTTCCATCATGAAGCTTGTAAGTTGATCATCTTTCACTTAGCATAAGTGAGCTAATGCTGAACTACAAAGTTAAAATGAACATTAAAAAAATTAAAAATTATGTGCATTAATTAACAACTAAATAGTGGTAAAATTAATGATGGCTCAAAAATAACTAAACTACCAGGTTTAAAATTTTGGCAGTCAAATCTTACACATTTTTCATATAGGCTTGGGTTTATCTGCACTAGAAGTTTAATAAAAATAATTATAATAAATAAAAATAAGTGAAAAGAAGGTTTCTAGTGTGTAGCCATAAAGGAAAAATACAAAATTTCAATGAAATTCTCTGAAGTATTCCAGTTTATAAGACTCTGGCCTCCTCAAACATATTAAACAGTAAGTACAAAAGAAGCTAAACAATTACTTATGCAAAGAAAGACATACAGTACAGTCATCAAACACAGCTGCAATGATTTCTTGAGGGCTGCACTTTATTTATATATAGCAGCCTATATGGACCTACTTGGCAAAAGAAAAGGCAAAACAAGAACAGGTGAAAAAGAAAAGGAAAATGCAGAATTTCACAAGCAGGATTTAAAAATGTCAGAATAAATGGCCACACCGAGGAACTAAAAGATAAGACCATTGGAAGAGTTTTTGCTATTGTGCTGTCTATTGGTGTCACAAAGAGCTTGCTCCTGCTTTTTTGTCATGTCAGTGTGAAGGTGAGGGGCAGATAATGGTGAAATCTGCAATTCAGATGAAGCACAGATCCTAATGATAGTTTGCCTTAATGAACTAAGACTGAAAAGTGCTGAGAATTCCAGCCCTACTGATTCTGCTAGATAGAAAAAATATGTTTTTCTATATTTTCATTTCTGTCCACCATATTGAGGATGGGGCCTCTTATTGCTTGAGGCCCTAGGTGGCCGTCTGCTTTGACTACCTCTAAACCTGCCACTGCAGCTGAGTGGGCCATAGCCCCCTCAACCTGCTCCCAGAGTCCTAGTCCCACCCCCTTCTCCCTGCTCCTCTCAAAAATTGTGGGCCCAGCAGGGTTGTTTGCCCAGAGGATTGCAGGTGCTCCCCCATTCTGGCCACCCCTATTTCTCCCAGTCCTTCATGGGAGCACAACAGGGCCCTGGCTGCCTGGAAAATGGTGGCCACTCCCTCTTTCCATCTCCTCTCCTTTCACATCAGCCCATCAGCTCCTGGATGGAGGTTGGCAGCTGCTTCCTCCTCCTGACCTCCCCCATTGCCTCCCATCCTTCTCCCACAAAATGGGCCCAGCGGTGCCCTGGCTGGAATCACTCCTGGCTCCAAGGAATGGTGGCTGTTCTTGTCACACAGTCCCACCTCCTTCCCCTCATCCCTTTGTATGCCCCACCGTACAATTTCTAAAGGCAGATGTGACCCTCAGGTCAAAAATTTTGCCCACCCCATGCTACAGGTTTGCCAGATCATGAATGGTGTAGAGCAAGCGAAGAAGGAAATGTTTTTTATCCGTTCACATAACACAAGAACCACTGCTCACCCAGCAAGATTAAAAGGCAGGGCAGGTTTCAAAGAAACAAAGGGAAGAATTTCTTCACTCAATGCACAGTTTAACCTGTGGAACTAGTTGTCAGGGTATTTTGTGAAGGACAGAAATATAACTGGCTTCGAAAAGGAATTGGAGAAGTTCCTAGGGAATAGCTTCATCAATGATTAGTAGCCCAGACTGTCAAGGACACAGACCCATGCTCTTAGTGTCTCTTAGTCACACCTGGCACAAGCTAGGATTAGATGATATGGTGGATCACTCCATAAATTGCCCTGTTCTCGCTGAAGTTCCCAACACCAGCCACAGTTGACAGACAAGATTCTGGGCTAGATGGACTGTTAATCTCTCCCTCCATGGCTGGTATTACGTTCTTGAAACCAGCCCCATCCTGCAGAGCAGGGTGTTTGATGGGAGCAGTTCTCCTACCACAACTTAGTATAAGTTTGAGGAGGCAGGAACCATGCCTAGCTCCTTAACTCCAGAAGATCCTTCCAAGGGATCTCTCATCCAGGGGAAGGGTGAACTAGGCTGGGGCCATGCATATAGGATATGTGCTAGATCTTCTGTGCTCTTTGTCTACTTCTCACACAAATAAGTAAGTGAACAAGGTAAAGTCTACATGTGTAACTTGCTTCCCCACGGCCACATGCCACTGGAAAGAGTTAATCTGTCACCCAGAAGGCTCAAACCATCAGTGCCATTCTGGTAGAGGGGTATGTAAGCTTCATGGGCTGTGTTCACACACACAGGGTTATTTCGAAACAAGTTGTGTCAAAACAACTTGTTTCGAAACAACACCTTATTTCGAACTATCTTATTTCGAATTAACAAAATGTTAATTCAAAATGGCTATGTCTACACGGGGAGTGCTTGTTTCGAAACAACACGTTTCAAAACAAGCTGTTTCGAAATAATATGTTATTTCGAAACAACTTATTTTGCTGGACAAAAACCATGTCCACGAAATAAGGGAGTGAAATAGCAGGTCCACAGTGTGGACCTGCTATTTCGCCTGGGGAGGGGACTGCAGGCACCCACAGGGTGCAGTGCAGAGGGGCACTGCATCCCATGGGTGCCTGCAGAGGGCTGCAGGCACCGGCGGAGTCAGGCGCAGGGCTGCGCCTCACTCCGCCAGTACCTGCAAGGGACTGCAGGCCCCGCGCCTCACCTGGCGGGTGCATGCAGCCCCCTGCAAGCACCCGCCAGGAAAGGGCAGCGGGGCACTTCACCCCAGGGGCTTTAAAGCCCCTGCTGCCCCCCAACCTGGAGGCGCGGCCCCGGCGCGCGGCTGCA
>ML682075.1:0-16504 GCA_007922195.1 Podocnemis expansa | reverse complement strand
ACAGCACTTTTGTTTCGAAACAACCTCGTTGTTTCGAAACAAAAAAAAAACATGTTCACACGATGCACAGTTGTTTCGAAACAAGGGGAAGCCCTTGTTTCGAAACAACTGTGTTGTTTCGAAACAAGTTAAACCCCATTTGGGGACGAAACAAACTTGTTTCGAAACCCTTGTTTCGAAACAAGGCGTGTGAACATGTTGTTTCGGAACAAAGTGTTCCGAAACAACAGTGGATCCTCAGCACCCTGGCCAGGGAACCCTCAGGACCTTGGCCAGGGTGCTGAGGGCTGTCCCTCAGCCCCAGAAAGGGGGTTGCAGCCCCAGAAAGGGGGCCGCAGCTTCCGGTGTGGTTGAGGGGATGCAGCCCAGGCTGCGGGATGAGCCCTGCGGCTCTGACCTGCTGGCGGTGTTGGGTGGGGGCAGCCTGGGCTGTGGGCTGAGCTGCCCGGCAGGGGTTCACCCCCCACCCACTCTGCCGGAGGCTGCAGCCCCCTTTCTGGGCTGCAGGGTGAGCCGCAGCAGCAGCTCACCCCCAGGGGGCTGCAGGCCCCTGCAGCAGGTAACGAAATAGCAAGTTCGCAGTGTGAACATGCTATTTCATTTCCCGCGTTTTTCCTTATTTCGAATTAACATTCTGTTAATTCGAAATAAGGTATTTCGAAAAAAGGCGTTATTTCGATAGAAGTTGTTTCGGAACAACTTTATCGAAATAACCCTCCATGTGTGAACACAGCCTTTGAGTCCAGCAGGGCTTCAATGAATTCTATTTTGTGGGTTGGGATGGGTTTTGATTTCTCCTTGTTTATGGAAAGGCCCAGGTGATTGCACAGCTTTTTTACCATGTTGACACTGTGGCAAATGTGGTGTTTGGACCTTTTATTAACCAATCTTTGAAGTACAAGTAAATCTTTATGCCTACCTCAGCAGACATGCCACCACTGCCACTGTACATTTTGTGAAAACCCTGGGGCCTAAGGTGAGCCCGAATGGGAGGGATGCGAATTGATAGTGCTTCCCTCCCACTACAAATCTGACAAACGTTCTGTGTTTTGGCCTTATCGCTATGTGAAAATAAGCATCCTTTAAGCTGAGGGCCAGGAACCAATCCCCTTGATCTAGAGCAGGGATGATTTGGAAAAGGGAAACCATATGGAATTTTATTTTCCTTAGATGCTTGTTCAGTGCCCTTAGGTCCCAGATCATCATTTGGCTTGAGAATTAGGAAGTAACGGGAGTAGAACCCTTTCCTCCATTGACCCCTTAGGACTCTTTCTATGGCCCCTAGGGAAAATAGCTATTCACATTCCTTTTGTAAGTGAAAGTCTAGCTCTGGGTCCCCGATGGGGGTGGGTTCCTGTCTTGGGGTATGGAACTGAACTGAATTGATTATCCTTTGGATATTGTATCCAATATCCAGAGGTTGGTTGTGATTCTGGCCCACTGAAGTAGAAAACGGGCCAGACGGTGGTTGAATAATAGGGGCTGAGTAAGGGAACAGGGGTCCTCTAGCCATTTGTCAAAAACTCTGTTTTTGGCTGGCTGATCGGGAACTGCTGTTCCCCTGGTGAGTTGTCTGGAACAAGGATTAGGTTTTTGAACCCTTACCTGCCCGGTTCCTTTCCCTCTCCAGGCCCCCATAGGAATGCTGAGGGTGTTGGTAAGACCTCTGCTGTGACCCCTGCACTTGATTTTGTTGCTGCAGCTGCTGGGATTGTTGCTGAGGCTGTTGAGGCATGAAGAAAAGTCTAGCTTCCTGTTGCACATACATGACCAGGGATTTTAGGATGGCTCTAGAATCTTTCATCCCATGCAGTTTAGAATCAATAGACTCTGCAAAAAGGGTTGGGCCTTCAAAGGGAAGGTCCTGAACGATCTTCTGCATTTGCTGTGACAAGCCAGAGCTCTGTAACCAGGCCGATCGGGCACATAGACACTGCTGAGGCTATGGTGTGGGAAGCAGTGTCAGATGCCATTAACATGTCACGGGTGACCAATACCAGTGTTTCAAAATCTCTGAGGTGTTCCTTGGGAATCACATAGCGAAATTGTTCTCGTGCCCCCCTAGAGGTTGAAAGCATACTTTCCCATGATGTCATGGTGATTTGCTATGCTGAGCTGTAGAGCTAAGATGGAATAAACCTTCTTACCGAAAAGGTCAAGTTTCTTTGCCTCTTTATTTTTGGGATTGGAGCTAGGTTGGCTCTGTCTCTCCCTGTGGTTAACTGCATCCACCACCAGGGAGCCCAGTGTAGGGTAGCTGAAGAGGAAGGAAAATATCAGCAGGAGCATGGTACCCCCGGTCCGCAACTCTGGACATGGGGGAAATGGAGGAGGGGGTTATCCACTGCACATTTGCAATGCTGTATACCCCCCCTCATGCGGTAGAACTGAGATCATAGTAGATGGGGCTGCATCCCCCAAGTCAAATAGGGGGTTGCACTGTTCCTTTATGACCCCCAGGTCCAAGTTTAAATTTGCTGCCATGCTTCTAAGCAAATCCTGTTGGGCATGAGGGTCATCCCTGTATAACATGGGTCATTGGTAGGTCACTTCATCCAGCGAAGAGGAAGAAGGAATTCACAATCTCCGGTACCATGCAGTTATGAGTCAGGTTTGTTGTCTGAGTCGTCCAAGAAGCAAGGAGTCCTAGTAGGTGGTGGTGCTGAGGGTTGCAGTGATGCAGGCTCATCCTCTGAAACATAGTTAAGCCACCTACTCAACCATTCCTGAAAAGATCTAGGGGTGGAGTCACAGTGAGCCTTGGAGTGGCCCCTTAGTTTTTGGGAGCTGCCCTCACTGTAAGAGCCACTCTGGAGCCTGCTCTGTGTTCCCCCGGTGCCACCTGGGTCAATGAGGGGGACAGTGCCACAGGAGTGCACACTTGGGTACCGAGAGGCGAGTTGCTTTGGCATCGAGGACTCAGGAAATGTTTACGGCGCCGCTTACCAGCAGGCTTCTCCCCTCTTGGAGTCAGTTCCGGGGATGATAGAGATCAAAGGCACTATGGTTTGTCATCTGACAGTGCCAAAAAAGCTGAAGACATTCTTGCTCTTCGTGACCCCTGTAAACATGGTGCCGAAGTTTCATGTGCCAATATGGGTGATGAGAGATAACCATTGGCCGACTCCTGCTCTGCTCCCAGAGCAGTGCTGGTTTCTGGTACCTGGGAAGAGTCTGCTGTCGGCTCCAAGATTTGTGCCACCTCTGCTGTAGAGAACCACTCCTTAGCTGAGAGGGCTGGCTTCCCTTTTGACTGTACTGACCTATGCAGTGCCAGGGATGTCAGTTCCAAAAGGGCTCTTGCTGCCGCAAATGCCACCGGTGTTGAGGGGACAGGGATGTGCACCGGATCCTTTCTCTGAGGTGGCGTAGCTGGTGGTGAGGTGGCATGAAGCCAAGGCAGTACCGAGTGAAAGGCCGATCGTGGCTTTTTAGTAATAGACGGATATCGGCGCTGGGTCTTTTCTGGCTCTGATCTGGCATGCGGTACCAGCGAGTCCTTAGGCTTGGTGGGCATGCCCACAACTGGTAGCACCGCCAGATCCTGGGTGATATTGTGGAGCCTCTGCTCCCTATCCTTATGAGTTCTTCTCTTGAATGACTTGTATAAGGGACATTTGCCTGCCAGATGTGACTCACCCAGACAGGAGAGGCATCTCTTCTGGGGGTCATCAGTCGGGAACACCTTGCAGCAAACCACACAGGGTTTGAATCCTGGCAGTATCTTTACACATGATAACCTAGAGATTAACTGAGACAGGCACTTGCTTAATCGCAAGGGCCAGCTGTTCCAGTACCCTCGCTGAGGGCAGAAAGAAGGAACTGGGAGGGTCAGGGTCAGGGTCACATATGCAGCCACAGTTGTGGAATGGAGGGGTGATGGCTGTTGACCCTGACCTGACAGGCTAGGGCTAAAAGACTTTCCGGATTACCATGCACTGCAGCACGTAGACACCTGTAACTGAATGATTTGAGCAGCGCTGAAAAAACAACAATTGTTCTCCTTGCACACTAAAGATAGGAGAAGCAGTAATTGGCTAAATCTACAGCAAGGCAGATTTAAGTTAGAGATTAGGAAATGCTTCTAATTCTACAGGTTGTTAACCTCTAGAACGGGCTTACAAATGGTTTGTGGAATCTCCATCTATGGAGGATTTTAGGAACACGCTAGAAAAACCCCTGTTACAGTTGGTCCAACATCAGTGCAGTGGGTGAAAGTGATGACTTCTACAGGTCCCCTCCACCCTTGTAGCCATTCAGTTTTAGTGCTGTCTGAGCATTTTATTAGATATTAACTGATAATCAGACAAATACCAAAAAAGGAAGACATGAAATTGCCAGGCTGACTTAAAAGAGCAGACATTGTAGTTTGCTAAAACAAAGTCACTTCAGAAAACAAGCAGGAAGTGACAGTCTTTAAAGACAAAGAGATCCTTTGCTAGCATGAGAGACTTCGCTTCAGAGACCACCTGAAAACATTATGCACAAAACAGCCTGAGAACTCCTGGTCTCTTCACAGCAGAGCAGACAGTTTGAAACCCAAATTTAAAATGGCTTCTTTTACCTGTAGAAAAGGGCATGAAGTAGTCACTCTTCTTAAAGGCACCTTTTTCATCCAAGAAATGTCCTGGGTTAAATTGCTCTGGGTTTGGAAATTCTGTGCTGTGATACAGAACTGATTTCAAGACAGGGAATATCGTGGTGCCCTGAATTAGCAAGTGAGGAAAAAAGAGTTAAAGTGGAGAGGATCCAAAAGAGGGAAGCCTCAAAAATTTACTGAGCTGGACTGTGGGATCTTCTTTGTTTTTCTAAATATCTTTGCATCCCCTGAACTTCATGCTCAAAACAGAAGTAGGAATATTCAAATTTCATGAGCACTGCTAATCTCAGTGAACAGCAGTCCATCCTCCATACACTGGGAACAGTGTTCCTCCCTCTTCTTTGTAAAGTCCTCTGAGATAAAGAGCATATGCATTATTATTATTCAGCGTATCAGACCTCGCAAACTACCCCTGCCAGTGAGAGAGAACAACATCAAAGGAATTATTTGGAGTAGGTTTTATAACCTGTGTTATACAAGTCAGATGGGATGATCACAATGCCATCTATCAAAATCTTAGCCGAGTACCACTGCTAAATTTATAGTTTATGCCATAGCTAAATGTCACAGTTAGGGTCTGAAACCCTCTCCTGGAAGAAGAGCCCAGCCCGTAGGGTGCAACCTGCTCTTCTGCTTCACACAGAGCCTTGGATGGAAGCAATAATAATTGGTACATTATTGGTAAATCATCAGAAAGATCTATTGCATGAAATTTACCTGAAGCTGAATTCTTATTGTGAAATAATTCAAAATCAGAAAGAGGAAAGGGTAAAAGAACTCAACCTTTCAGAAGCACCAAGAACTGACCTTGGGAATAATGTACTGTTTGAGACCAACATCTCTAGTAGTGGCCCGTGGAGCGCTCAGTGGGGAAAGAGAGGAATCTCTGGATCTCATGCACCACAGCATCTGTGCAGGGCATCTGACTTTGATCTGCCATGCAGGGGCTTCGACTTCGGCCAATCACATGGTCAATCTCTTTGTGAACTTTTGCTGTCACCAGATTAATGCATTTTAATAAAACCAGTAAAGAGCAGGAATGTTGTAAATTTGCCCACCATCCTGTCATGCTGTCTGCATGTAAACTGGGATTATAACAATACTAGGCACAATGTTGTTATAGAATCTCCTGTCCATGGCAGTCCTGAGAGATTGCAAAGAATGTAATCCCAGGGCAAGGATTTTATTTATGGCTGGTTATGTTACAGAGTAGACAAAATGGGCCACTTCCAGAGTGTGTGTAACGCATTGCCCAGGGTGAGATCGGTCCTAAAGGTATCTCCACCAAAGTCACTCACAGAGGCACAGGTGGAGGAAGCCCATGAGGTGGGAATTCACTGTCCACCTGCTGCTCAATGCACCAGCAGAGCTTTGATTCAGAACCTTTTCTAGTCAAGACACTCACAAGCTAGTGACATCCGAGGACATAAGACCTTTCTCCTGTCACGTGACTGGAGCATGAAGGTATTTGTTACTCATAGTACAGGCCAATCCTGGTCAGTGGCGATGGAGGCTCCCTCCACATAATGGCCTCCCTCAGTGTGGGAGCCTCAATGGTGATCTGGATTTGAGAGAGAAATTCAGCCACAAGGACCCATTCAGACTTTGGACCCTCTGGCAGAATGTCTACATGGAGACAATTAATGCCCACCATCAAAAGGGCTACTTGGAAGAGAGAGAGAAACACACTTTTACCTTCTATTTCTGGATATTTCAGAAAAATGAGGAGTCCAAATTTCAGGGTGGTGCTGGTTGGAGCTGTTCCAGCGAAAAATAAGCCAATAGCACTTTCTGTCAAACTTTCTAGATTAAATTCTGACCGGCTATTCTTTTGCTCTTGGGGGGAGGGGAAGATTTAGTGAACATTTTTGATTCTTGACAGTTAAACTGTAGAATATATTCTCATAGGCCAACAAAGCATCATCTTCTACCCAAAAGGAGATGCATCTGACATCATTATAAAAGTCCTAAACATACGGCCCATAGCACCTGAGATTACAGCAGCATCACTGCAGAGTTGTGAGTCATTTCTGTGCAATAAGGTGGTTTTTCCTTAGCATGAAGGAGAGTAGATCTTGACTATTAAAACATACGTTCCTTGGGCAGAGACCATGTCTCTGCTTTGGGTGATCCACAGAGTCATGTACCCTGTTACTGCTTAACCTATGATGTGCCTAACCTACCGATCAACAGTGAAGAGGAAGTGCTGCTGTCTGCACTTACCTCTTCCAATTTGATGAGAAAATTATCAATAAAGTCTCGAGGACAGTCTGTATGCAGAGACTCTTTGTTTATCTTCACTCTTTCCAGAACAAATCTTCTCAACTCCTCATTATTTTTAAATATCTTCTTGTGAGGCCCAGGTAAGTAATCCATGAGAGCTGGGAAACAATTGTACAGCTATAAAAATAGAACATGAAATTCAGCTGATTCATCTGGACACAACGGATAATTATAGCATTTACTCTAATGACTCGACAGTAGTACAATATGATAAGCTGTGGCACCTTCTTATTCAAATGGATTTGATACAGTGTTGCAAACTCTACTAATTCATACAACCCAATATTCAAAAATTCCACACCAAACTGTGACATTCAGTTATATCTGCTAACATACAGCCCCTTTTCTTCAACGTGAAACCATCCACAAGGCACGCTTCCATTTTTCTGGGGCAGGGAAGGAGGGCCCACCACTCAAATAACGAACCTGAGCCCTTATCAAGGATTAATTTAGACAATAATAAACCATTATAGACATTAAAAGGAAAATATACTGTAGACTTCCTGAGGTGACAGTTCAAGTGTCAAATGTGAAATTGAAAGAACTCAAATGAGAAATTGTTGATGCTTAGAGGGTATCTAATGTGGCATTATTTTTTCAAGAGGCTTTGGAGACAATCCTGGCAATTACACACTGGTAACCTAACATCAGTACCAGCCAAATTACTTAAAACCATAGAGCTAAAGGGATTATAAGTCACATTGATTAACGTGATTTTTGTTGGGAAGGAATCAACATGGTTTTGGTCCATCTTCTGGTTGGTGAAGTCAGGTTACCTGGGCCCTGCCCCTGCTAGGGACAGAGAGAGAAAACACGAAGTGCAAAAGGCAGGCCCAGCAGTTCAGTGAAAGTTGTGTGAGAGCTGCAGAAAGATGTCTTGCTGCTGCCAGTCCCTGTGCCTGAGATGGAGCTATGCCACACTGAAAACCCAGAACAGATGTCAGGATTACCACAGTTGTGTGTCCCAGAAACACAGACAGTGGAATCCCAGGAGATGGATATATATTCGAAGAGGACAGCATGAAATTGCCCCAGTATATTAGACAGCAGGCTGACTGAGTTGCTAAGATTCAGGTGAATGGGTTTCACTGGATCCCTGCTCACTCACGAGAGCTAACATCTTACACTGTCAGAGCCCTGGTCTGAGACCTGATGGAATAAGATGGATTTGGGTCACTCTGCTCCCTGCAACCTCCTCACTCTGCTGGGACCACCAAGAAGCCAAGAGATCTTAGTTAGTCTATTACCAGCCTGAACCAGGGGCCAAACAGAAGACTCCGTACAGTTCTGCCCTGCCCAGACAGTAATACCTGCTCAGACAGCTTTGAGCTTAGCCCTGCCCATCACATCAGCACTCTGAGGCTGCTAATTCTGCATTGAGCCTCCCCTTTATAGATAGGTGATAGCAAGGAGGCATGGCCTCCAGCTGAGACTGATGGGGATGGACAAACACAGACCCCTACATTGTTGGTAATGGTATTTTTATTTAATTTTTTCCATTTTTGTTAATAGAGAAGAACCTCAAGCACACTTAATTTGGAGCATACAAAATGTTCCATGGGGAAGTTTAAATCACTTTTGTAAGAACATTTGAGACGAGCTTTTGTAGGAGCAGCAGCCAGATGAGGAAAAAGAGGTCAATAAAGTAATCTGAAAAAACAATTGCTTAGGGAAAATTATGAGTTAGAGAAAGAAATCTCTGCCCCCTTCCCCAACACAAATTAGAAGCATAGAATTAAACCCACAACATACTGATGTCCAGCGAGATCTCTGCAGCTGGTCACTTTCCACTATGAGATGAATCAAATTCAGAAATTTCTCATCTTTGTAGTCAAACCGTTCTCCAAAGACGATGGAGCAGATGATGTTGGAAACAGTGTGAGTGAGGAAGAGGCTGGGGTCAAAGGGCTGTTCTGGATCAAAATAAAACTAAAAAGGGTCAGTTTTAATTCAATGTCTTCATCCTCAACATCAGAGGCTGTGGCAGCACTAGGAAGTTGTGGATCTCCCACCAAAAGGCAGGACTCAGGGTGGGGCTGTCTGTAATAGTCCCTGGTCAGGACGAGTTAGGGTTGTTCAAGTCCCCACTCTTACCTCTCACACACTGAATTGAACAAATACTTGTCATTCTTTTGCGTAGCAATGAGTTTTTACCCTGGCTCCTCTGCTGGTCTCTACCTGGCACACTCTGCTCTGACCAGGAACCATCAGTCCCTCTCTGTGTCACCTTGCTCCCTGATGGGGACTCATTTCACGGGGAGGATCCCTCTCACCACAGGACCCATCTCAGAGGACTCTGCCTAACCCATTGTTTGTGTCATTGTAACATCAGCACTAGCTCCTGGCGAGCAACAAACTCCCCTTTGTGCTGCCAGTCAGGGCTGGGTATTGCCCACACCCTTTGTTCTTCCTTGGCCAAACAAACATTCCCAGCAAAGCAACAGAGAGAATGGGCCTGTTTGCTGCCCTCAATGTGCACAGAGCAGGACTCACAGCTCAGGTAACACAGTGAAGAGGCTACATTTTCCATAGGCTCAGTATTGACACTTTTGTTTCCATTTCAAGTGATCCCTTCCTCAAAAGCACAAGGAACCACAAGGCTGGGAGCTTCGCCTGCACTCAGCATCCAAGGACCCAGCATGACACTCATGGGACTTATCTGCTAGAGTTCACCCTCTATCCTGTGACACAATGCTCATGGGAACTCCCAGAAGCTGTGTTTTCTTTAGGCAGCATGTTCTCCCCTCACAGCTACCCTCACTCCTGTCTCTTCCCATCGAGTCCCCGTGACTCCTTACCAACAACAACAGCTCTCCCTTGGTTCAGGGACTACATGTGACAGCTATGGCATAGCATGGCTGCATCATGTATCTGGATCAGGGGTGGGGTGGCGGTCTCCGTGTACTGTCACACAATTCATCCAAATGGGCAAAGCCAACATTATTTTGGCCATTTATGCTGCCCTAAATATTGCAAGAGGCAGGGTGACCTGGTGAGTAAGGCACAGGCATGGGCCTTCATTCACCATCTTGAAAACAGGAGGGAAATTGTACATTTCTTCTATGTTTTTCATTAACTCCCATTTGAACACTGTTTGTGGCTGGGACTGTCTCAAACCATTTGTCCCAACAGCCCATATGAAAAGGAGCCCCAATACCAGCTCAGACCACTAGCCACAGTTAATGTACAAAAAACAATAATTTATGAGTGTCATTGTGACTGACATAGATGAGATCTGATCTTTCATGTACCTTGACACCATCACAAGAACAACTGGGGAGAAGACATTGAAGCTAGAAGAGTAAATGAGAAGAGCAAAAGCCAGACATGTGTCTGTACGTTTGAATTGGATCAAGAGAAATACAAATTTTGAACTCACAAATTAATTTCAAAAATTTAGTGCAATTTGAAACTTAGTTTTACTACATTTTGCTGAAACTTGGACTCATAGCTAGACCTTATTATGTATTATTGTATCCTTTAAATTCTCATAAAGAGATGTTCAGAGATGTGTAAAAAAAACTTCACAAGTGAAGAACAAGGAAGGTAGAAGGAGGGAGATAAAAGGAAAAGAAATGGGAAAGGAATTTCTGGAACGAAAATCTTGATGGGTCAGACATACAGAGACAAAAGCTCCGAAAAACAATGTTAGAGAGAATTGGCCTGGAAACCCCATGGAGAGAGAGGTAGACCAGTTGTAGCAAGAAAATGCATGAGACAAGCATGATTGAAAGTTATCAGTTTTCACTGGAATAGGCTAAGACTGCAGCAGCAATCTGGCAAAGATGGAAGCAGGTGAAGGCCATAAGTTCTGCAAGGAATCATGAAGAGCAAGAAAAGAAAAAAATAGTGTCATTTAAAAATGAGAGTAAATTTACACAGGGACTTCAAACATTCCCAAGAAACTGAGAACTCTAGAATGGTCTCATTCTAGAACTGTTTCCCAAACATGTACCAGGCATCTACCAGGGAAAGAAAAGAGACTATGCAAAATGTAGGCATAGGTGTTTTCCCCATTGCAGAGCACACATTGTAATTTGCAGAGGAAAAGGCTTTAAGTAGAAGATATTTGAAGCAACCATTACTATCCTGACAAATAGAAAGATAAACATCTTTAACTGACTCCTCAGTTTCCAACAGACATGAAACAATCCCCACCGTGTGTGTTTCTGCCCCTCTCCACCAGAAAATGGGTTTCCTCCAGGATACGCTCTTCTAAGCTCTTCTTCCCCATCCCAAAATTCCTCAGACTAGTGAGAGCAAATCGGCGTAGCTGCTTCCACCGTTCTCCATTGCTAAGAAAAATACCTGGAAACAGGAATAAAGGGAGTGTTATGTCAAATGTAAGGTCATTAAAGGTCCAACTTCAACTTCCTTAAATACTAGTGCATCTGTGGTCTCCTAGGGAGACTTTATAGTTACATTTCAATTACTGTTGTCAGGACTACTTTAGCCACATTGGATGAAGGACATGAGAGAGAGAAGGTGGGTGAAATTATATCTTAATTGGATGGAATTATGATGCTGGAAGGGATGAGCTTTTGAGCTGCCCCAATTTCTTCCTCCAGTTTGAAGAAGGCAATTACAGCCTCCAGACTAATAACAACATGGGACAGATTCGAGAAGAGCTTCATGATTACTATAGACACTGTTTTTATGGCCCATTACAACTATTATTAACACACCCATCTGCCTACTAATCCTCTGTTTTCCTACCACTGCAGAGGGATGAACTGATTGGTTTATGTTTATTTCGCACTTCATTTTCATGGGTTTTCCACAACGTGGCCATGTTACAATCAAAGTTCACAAATGCTCCAGAGAGACTTCTGAGAGTTTAGCTCATAAACTATCCAAATGTTCTGTCCTCACTAGGGATGAACCAGTGCCTCACAGTCCCTGGTGCCTCTCCACAAGTGAGATAACAAACTCCTACTGCTGCTATCACTTACTCCATTCCTTCAGATGTCTGTGCACTTGCACAGATCATCTTAATTCTAGTATTTCCTAACTTCAGAGTGATTACCTTTACAATCTTTATAATGGTACTTTCAAAATTGTTCTTCTGTTCAATCCAGTAACTATGCTGAAGATTGTTTCCACAGACACTGTGATTCTAATGGAGCTATACATCATTTAATGCATGAATAAGGTAAAAGACTTTCTCAAGAAGACATCTGAGTGTTTCCATATTGTTGCTGCTTCACTCCGAAGGAATCTAAAACTGGAGAGTGAGAAGGAAAACAATAATAAAAATTATTATTAATTATTACTGTAACAACAATAATAATAAAAATTGCTGTGGGATTTTCTCCCACAAAAGATCAAGCAATAAATAAATTGCTTAGTCTGTAAGGCTGTATTCACACATAGCTTTTAAATTGAAACAATGACAGTTGTTTCGATTTAAAAAAAGTCATGTCCAGACAACATTTCCTTATTTTGAAATATGGAGCTCTCTTATTTCAAAATAAGGAAAATGATTTCAATATAATAAAACCTATTCTGATATCAAAATGATGGTTATTTTGAAACTGTGGTTCCGAAATAACCACATCTGGCTCTGTTATATCAATATGACCCACATATCAGTATAACAGGTGACCTTCCTTCCAGGGTGCATAGCACCCTGGGAGGAAGTCCTACACCCCCTCAGCACTCTGGCCAGGGAGAGAGGGAAGATGCAAGGGGGTTCAGGGGGGGTGGTGGGTCCTACAGCTGGCTTCCCCCACTGCCCTGGCTTTGCAAGGCAAGCCAACTGGGGAACCCGCCCCCCAGATGGCAGTTGGGGTGCCCCACGGTCCCTCCCACGCTGCCCCACCAGCAGTGGGGGACGGAGGGCAGGGGGATCCCTGCCCTAGCGGCTTTTTTTCCTGCTTGGCTCTCCAAGTGAGAGCCCGGCAAGGAATTGGGTGGCAGCATGGCCCTGCCAGGGTGCCATTTTGCCACACCTCCCATGGTGCCCCTCTCCTGAATCGAAATAGCAAGTCCTGTGTCCAGACTTACTATTTCAATTTGGTGTTTTTCAAATTAGATTATTTCAATTTAACTTAAATTGAAATAAGAGTTTATCTGTGGACACAGCCTAAGTGCCACGGGACTCCTTGTTTGTTTTGCTGAACTAGAGTAACACAGCTGCCCCTTTATAACTCAATAATAAAAATAACTTCCCACCGCTCATGATATATCCCTAGTTAATGAGGACAGGGAGGGATGAGGACAGGAATCCATGGTTTGTTCTGACGATGTTTGTTTCTTTTCTCCAGCTCTTCTCAGTATGGTAGGGTAGATTGGCCTAATCATACCTCTCCTAAATCTTTAGTGAGATGCTGGAAGCCATTCCTGTCACTAAAGAAGGACTGAAATAGGTAATGAGCTCTTTCCTGGAACCAAGAGTGTCTATAAAATTTTTACCACTCCATTAACGAAAATTCACCTGTTTCCCTTTCCTCAGTTTCAGCTGTGCTCTCCTGTACAGAGAATATCAGCTCTATCTGCTGAAGTAATCTTATTGTACCTGGATTTCTGGAAAGTTTTCGAATTATTGGGAGAGGTCCTCTTCCAGTGAATGCATCTCCGAGATCTTTCAAAGCTTCCTTCACAGTCTCATATCCAAACAGCACCACAACCCGCTCTGAGCCTAAACATACTGTGAAAATTGGGCCATATGTTCTACTGAGCTGTAAAAGTACAAAAAATGAATCAGTTTTATTTTAGATCCATATAGTTAAGGATAAGAGTGTGAGAAGATCAAAATAGAAACCAATGAAAGCACTCTCTTGCCTCTGAGCTAACACTAGCCAAGTTTTACTAGGGTTCACTACCCAGAACTGGGCATTTCAGCCCAGATTCTCCTACATCTTTAGGAACCTAACTTCACTATAGTCAGCGAGCATGTGACCCCTACATATCTTGGTGGACTTGGGACATTAAGACTTCTGAGGGCTTCCCTCAGCTATCCTTGTATATTTGAAACATTTTTCCCTGTGGAGCTGTGTCTGTCCTCTAGTGACAATTCTAGCCATGTTATGCAATTATCTCATTGTAACAGTAGATTGCATTCACATCAGGCCTTTTAACGGTGATCTTAAGCGCTATGTACAAATGACACGTCTAACTGCAGAGAACCTACTTGCATTCATTCAGTCATGTTAGCAGATTTACTTATGACAAGGGAGAGTTTCCCCTTCTTTTACTCCTGGCAACCTGAAGAGCCAAAGTGAGATTCTGTTTCCCATTTAGTATAACAAGGGAATTATTGTTCTATTTCCCATTCCTTCCACCTGTGTAAATCTATGGAAAATGTGTCTATCTAAGGTCATGATCTGAAGAGACTGAAGGTGATAAATTTTATTTAGGGGCAGAATTGTCTTACAGGACCTTCATTATCTGTGATGATTTGAGAGAACAGATGAATCCCACCCATACACCCAATCCCAGGTTATGTTTGCAGAGCTAGCTAAAACGCCGAAGCATGAAGCAATAAAATATTGTTTCCTTAAAGCTGAGGAGCAGTTGTTGCCTTACCATTGTTTTGTGATGTGGGCAAATATTATTAGAGCAATATTACAGATGGGTAAATTAAAGGCTTATGTGCCTTGCCCAAGCACACACCTGGAGCCTATAGCAGAGATAGGTTCAGGACTCGAGGCTGTACATGACCCACTACCCTCACCTAATGATATCTTGTGCCAAGTGCAGTAGAACAGAGGGGAGTATTCTGGATTATCGGTGGATAAAATGCTCTCTAATAAGAGTTTACATCTCACATCCCAAATTGTTCATTCTAAGCTGAGTGATCTGGAATTGCCATCTGCTTGAGGTATGCACTGCTTAATTCCAACCTAAAGCCTCCCAACTGACTCTGAGAAAACTCCCTTACCTCCTCTATATATTGAAGTAAGTTCATCTTTTTCAGCTGCAGCACATTCCCTAGGACGGGAAAAGCAACAGGGCCAGGAGGCAGCTTCCCACTTCCAGATGACCTCTTTCTCCACGCTAAAAAGAAAAGAAGACAAGTGATACAAAACACCAGGAAAAGAGTTGTTGCTTCCAGAAGTTCCATTGTAGCGTTCCTGCTTCTAACAGAGTGTTAATTTGTATTTCAGACTCCTCAGTTTTTATATTATACACAGCAAAATTGGTTGCAAGCTATAAGGCAATAGGAGCTCTCAGTTCCTGTGTTAACAGAACAAACTATGGCCTGTCAAAGGTGAGTGGAGTTTGCAAACTAGGAATGAAGTCCTTTAACCTTTTACTAGGATACCATCTCTGTTTGTCCAGATGCACTACCTGACAGAGCACAAAACTAATAATTAATTGAAGTCATAAATACAGTCCAAATGGCCGTATATCCTCTCTTTCCCTATGTAGTTAAATATTCTTCATGGTTTTGGCGCCTTGTCCAACATCCAGATATGTGATCAGTAGACAGTGAAGAAAAACAACTTGCTGAATGTTTGATAGAAATTTCAACTGAATCCTGGCCTTTCTCAGATTTCACAGTCTGGTTAACTTTTAAAACCTGCTGTGACCCTTTTTTGCCCCATATTGGACCTGCCTAACTCTTGGTTTCAAACTGAAACATTAAAAAATTGAGATAAATATGAGATGATGATATGTCAGGACCTGGCAGGCTGTGGAAATAGTTCCCATGATTTCAGTGAGATATGCATCATGGTCAATGAGGAATTTCTGAAACAAGAGATGAAGGTTATAATGACCCTACCACAGAACACATGTCTGTGCATCCTGGGTTCTCATCTGTATGACTTTCCTGTTCACTTATACACTGAAATTGTATGATTTGTTGCCAACTACATCATCCAATGTTTCTTCATGAATGCTAATAGCCTCTTCTACATGATTTCTATGATGATATGTTTCCTACAACTTCATGCATGTGAACAGATGTGAGACGTGCTTTCCTTGGCTCAGAGAGCAGGAAACAGACAGAAGTCTCTCCCAGCAGCAGTGAGCAACCACCTGAAAGAGACAAAGATATGCTAAATGGAGGTGTCTGTGAAGAGACAAAGGGATCATCTCAGCCCAGAAAGGGAGGGTCAAGCAGGGAAATAAACAGAGACACCTGGAAGATCTGGGGGCTTTTGGCTGAGACTCTCCATCTTGAAACAACTCTAATACAGTTCTGAGCCCTGCCTGGCCACAGGCAAAGAATGGCCATACAAACATCTGGCAGCGAAAACACTTGAGCATGGACTTAGATTTTAAGGTTAGTTTAAGTGGAGATGTTAGGTTAGTACTCTTGTTTTACCTTTAATTTTCTTATGGTCTTTCCTGACTCATTCATATAGTGATTCTTCCATGATTGGCTGTATTCTCACTGGCTGTGTCTACACTTAGAATGTTACTTTGAACTGACTGACTTTGAAAGAATCAATTCGACCGAATAATGATTAATTCAAATTCAGTCAATTCAAATTAACACGGCCACTCTCTACTTTCCCTCTAAGGTGCGTGGCAGTGTGGCCGCGCACAATAAAACCCTGTGCCGTGCAGGATTTCATAATTCCCACACATGCAACAGACGAGGCAGGTCAGGAGTAGTAAAGGGCCCTACCATCAATCAAACCGTTTCCACGCCCCATTTCCGCTGGAAAT
>ML682074.1:9576168-9662456 GCA_007922195.1 Podocnemis expansa | reverse complement strand
CCCAGCTCAAAGCACAGACATACCCAGGGCCAGATATCTATTTTTCAGATGAGACATGCTAGAAAGTATAGAGATTATTCCCCCCCAAGGCAACTTCTCACCTTAAGAGTTCCTGAGGCTCAGAATTTTGTTTGGAAATTCACTTGGCTATGACTCTGTGCAATCATTTATAGGAGTAATTTCTTTCCCTGTTCCTTCTGTAGGGTCTCAGGTACATTTGGGGAGACAGATGGCAAGAACTGAGCTCTTTGTCTTCTTTGCCAGTCTTCTGCAGACATTCATGTTCCACCTTCCAGAGGAAGTGAATGAAGTCAATTTGGAGTACGTATTAGGGGCTGTATTGAAACCATGTCCATATAAACTCCTTGCTGTTCCATGTTAGTCTGAAACAAACCATGAAATGAAGATGATTCTGTCAAGGATTTTTTTCAAATACTTTATCTTATTTGATCATTCAATAGTGTGACCATGGGTGGAGATGTTTTTATTTCAGAACACATACTTATTAAATTTAATATGTTTAAAAAACAAGTACATTTGCCAAACATCAAAAGATATTTAGTGTACACAAGTACATGGTAACACTGGTTGGAAAGAATTAACTGGTATCTTTCTACACAGGCAAGATCATGATGAATTAGCTGTAGTGTTTTAGAAAAGATCTGAGCATTATCATTCAGAACTTACTAGAGATGCCTGTTCAATGTGCCAGTAACTAGATATCAGACTGTATTATGAAAGAGTCAAAAGCAGCAGCAAATGGAATAGCCCCCATTCACTCTTCTGTGTTCACAAAACCTCTCTTCTCTCCCTCACGGTTCATTTCACACATTTTTATCCAGTGTACTTTGGGCCTCTTTTCCTTTACTCAGTCTGGGAGGAGCATTCACACTAGTAAAGGTATGCATGTGCACTTCTGCGGCATCAGGGCCCCTCCGTCACCAGTCTTTTGAAAATCTCTTTGGAGTTGGCAATGTGACATATCACCCTAGTGTTACAGCTTATTTTTCTCCACCTTCTTCTCTTAGTTTCCTCATTAAACGTTTACTGTCTCTTTAAAATTGCTTATGCATGGATTTTTTAAATCACTTTAGGAATTAACTACTTTTTTCTTTGAAATCCTTCATTTCCATCTTCTTTTGAGAAGCTGGCGGGACATCATTCTACCACTGGTTACCTTAAGTAAGGGCACTGAAATTTGAGAACTGAAGAAATTTGGTCCGATTGCCACCATTAGACAGGGGTTCAGCACACTCTGTACCCCTTTGTTACATCACCATTCTGCTCCATTCAAGAAAATATATAGTCTCCTATTGACTGAGGAGGCGCTGCTGTTTCCAGCTCAACTGTAGGCAGCCTAGTTTTTTCAGTTTCTGAAGTTCAATGGGGGAAAAAAGTGTGAAAAATTCTGGGGTGTAATTTCAACCAAAAGTATCTTTCTGCATGTGGACTGCTGTAAAATCAACATCAGGGGAGAATCAGGCCCTCCAGCTCTGCTCTTCAGCTCCCCCTTGACAGAAACCTGGGGACTCCAAAAGACGGCAAAGCTTGCCACAACACAACAAATAAAGGCTAAGGAAACAGAGGCTGAACCAATCACTATTAACAGAAGACCTTTTATAATCTTTAACATCACATTACTTTTATTAAAGAAAATACAATATCTAAAAAACCCACACTTCAGTAAGAAACATTTTAACAGGAATTTAAAAGATTTTTACGTGGTTTCCTGCAGTAAAGGGAGGCCTCTCAGAAAACAATGTTCTGGTTACTAGGAACAAAAATACCGTCTCCAATGGAGCATCAAATCAATAGCTTTGCAAAAGTCATTCCCTCACACACACACCCCCAGTTGTTCACATGGTGCGAGATAAACTCATCTTTTTCAGATTTACAGTTTCAGGACAAATTATTATAGGCCCTGCTACTATGAATAAGTGCTCAGCAATAAGACTGGCAATGAAAGATACAGATCACATCTCTTCCTATTCCAGTGCACTGTGTTGGCTCCTACAGTCTTCCCTTCCTGAAAAAGGAACTCCAGTTTCTTTCCCCAACATTCCTCCTTTCCTCCTCTAGTCTCCTGAGGTTGTTCAGTAAACATGGATATTCTTCACCAAATGTTCTTTTACTGTGTACACATAGATCACATTTTTTACTACTTTAAGTTCAAAACTGCAGCTCGAGTTAAAACGTGCACATATCCTTTGTCCACATTTTTTAAAAAATGAGGTATAGCATGAAGTCCAGTTGTATGTTGCTGGCTGTAAAACACATAGAAGGGATCAGTGCTCATCATGATACATATGGTCAAGGTAGTATCTTTACAGAGAGGGCACCAACTGGCTAGAGGTCAGCCTGAATGGAAAACTGCTGGGCTCTGCATATCTTCTGGTTACTTCATTTCAAATTGAAAATAGCCAGAGGTCAAACTTTTCTAAGTTCTCCACCACTTGTAATGAAGTTGATGTGAGAATTCCAAATTACCGTTTCATCACAGCTGTAAAGGAGACCTGCAAAAACAAGAGGAATGGAAGCTATCTCTTAGGCTTGTGACCTGTAGTTTTCTAACAGGTTGGGGAAAAAAGAATTAACAGATACGCCTTAGCTAGACAGAGAAAAGAAAAATTCAGACAGTACAGCTAAGTACACACATTCTCTTCCTGTTAAATCAATACACTTAAATAATCTCAAGAAAGTCATGCAAATCCCATCACTTCAGTAATTTAGAACTAGACGGGACAGAACTCTAGGAATATGCCACCCTACAAATGTACACCCTCTCTCTCTCTTTCACACACAATGCCATTACCCACTTGTCCCTGCAACAAATAGGTACCTGAATGAAAAAACAGTTGGTGGGGTTGGTAGCAAAGGGGAAAGCACTGCACACTCTCATGCTCCTAATGGATTCAACATCACTCTTATGCAATCAAACAGCATGTGGAACCAAAAATACTTTATTATCTACTAACAAAGAGACCCAGTACTATACGCCACATGTCAATCTCCTGCAGGTTAAATTACTGCAGTGCACTCCACCTGACACAGATCAGGACAGGCACACAGAAGCTTTAGCTCTTTACACACAGCAGCCCACCTTCTAGGAACGACAGACTAATAAACCCACATCACAAAAGACTCCCATGCTATCCACTGGTTCCCCTTCAAATACCTGAACTGCTTTAAGGTCCTAGGGCTTGTCTTTACTGACACTGGCGAATTCGCCACCATCAGATCAATCTCTCTGATCAGATCTCTGAAGATATCAGCTGATACTTGTCTTGTCTAATAGCATAAATAGTGTTATCAAGAACACTCTCGGTGAAAATGCAAATAAGATTTTACTTTAACTAGTGGTAAAAAATAATATTTTTGGAGCTTTTTCCCCCTCAAATAAAAGTATTAAGTGCCAGGAACTCAGAACTCATGCCCTGTCCTCCAACAACAGTCGGTGTAGGGGTACTGGAGCAAAAACAAAAAAAAAATCAGTGACATGTTAAACATGTTGCATTAACTTGGCCTAACAGCTCAATATGCATGTATAAAAGCAAACAGAATTGTAGACTCTCTAAGGCATGCAGGGCTATCAGCTCTCCTCTCTCGTTTCTCCCTTTATTCCTATATTATTATTGGTCATAGTATCAATTTCTAAGTATGGTAGTAGTGCTTAAAGACCCCAGTCTGGATCAGAGCCCACTGGCTGGGGCAAATAATCTAATATAGAAGCAAAACAGTAAGATTACTGATTGCCATACAAAGGAAGAAAAATGCAGGTAAAGATATATTTATACCTATGTACTTTATTAATATTAAGATTTTTTTAAATGCAAATGTACACACAAATTAAAGCCATAAGCCTATCAACAGACATGGGGTCATCAATTTCTCACAGGCTTTCCTACAGAGGCAGGTCCTGAGGAGGGATACACAGGAGCCAGATCAGCTCAGAGAGGGGATTCCATGTATATGAGGCAGTGAGAGAGAAGACAGAGGGTTATGTTATAATTGCTACTTTCCAAACTAGGAGAATGAAAAGAGAGGTCCCCTGATTTGCCCAAGATCAAACAGTTAGCATCATCAAGGGAGAATTAGGACTTTGGAATTCCTCTCCCCCAGTCCCAGGCAATTAGCTAACATGCATGTGTTTGCCTCTCTGACTTCCAGTGTACCTCAATCTCACTGCCACTGATAAAATCACATTCCACCTACTTCTCGTAATATTTGTCCAAGGGTCTCCTGGCTGTGAATGCGTTTCCTATTTAAAAGAAAAAAGATGACAGTTACTTCAGTGCAAAGCACTAGTAGCTCCCTACTGCCTCCTCTCCTCACCTCCCTACTTCCGGCTGCAGATCTCCAATCACAGCCTCCCATGGTGTCTAACCTTACTTCCAGTAGCTCCGCTCTCTTTCTTCAACACGTCTGATGAAATGGGATCTCTCCCACGAAATAAACGTGTTAGTCTTTAAGTGCCACAGGACTCCTTATATGTTTTGCTGGACTAGACTAACATGCTGCCCCTTGGAACTTATCCTCTGAGTTCTCTTAGTCCTTTTTGAGGCCCACGTGCTCATCAGGATGAGAGCTGGTCACATTCGTCCCACCCACTCGGACAGTAATTATGGAACAGGTGGAGCCGGCCCAACCTATCTTAGGTGGCAGTCACCCCATGAGAGTGGTACAAAGACAGAGTAATAAAAAACACTATCATAATTTAATAGTTGCGTTATCCTGTGCTCTGTTACATGGGAGTTCAGAAACAGTATAAACCCAACCACAGGCTTATATATTTTTACCTGTCTATTTTGGTAGTTACGACCAGTGTGAAATCGCCTTCAGTATTAGGCAAGTATGTGGAAGGTACAATTACATAATTCCCTGAGGAAAGTCTGCAGAGTTGGCTCACTTCCTGAGAGTAGCAATGAGGTACACAGCTAACGCGTGGCTCCAAGAGCAGAAAAGAGGAAGTATGTGCTTTCCAAGTGCTGTTAGGGACCTGAAGATATTAAAGGAATTTCAGATCTCATGCCTTTTAAAAAAAAAAAAAAACAACTCATTTACGTTCCATAAATAATTCACCACTCCAAACACGCAACCTGTTTGCTCAGGAACACTTATCCATTGACAGGAAAAATACATTTGGGAAGAGGAGATTCACACCTGACTATCAAGATTGGGTCTTAATCCCCAAACATTTTGCATCTGTGCACAGTTTAAAAAATTCTCACTTTTTAAAAGTGAATAATTTAATACAGAGTTAACAAGCTATAGTCTCAGTGTTAATAACATCATTCAGATGTTTAGAAACTCTCTGAGTGTTGGCTGTTGCACGATTTCTAAAGCAGAATAAGATAAAGACTCAGTCACACCAGAAATCTGGCTGCTATCCATTGTTATATTGTTCAGGGTAAATCATACCTGGAAGATATGAAACCCTATTGGATGACACTTGCTATCTTGACAGTGCTGGCGGAGGGTAACTTTCACACTGTGCTCTCCTGACCCTGCAGAGATGGAGAGGGGAAAGCAGGGGTTTGTGTGGAAGGTGGGGAAGTTCCTGCTACCTCCAGCACTTTGACCTTTCTTCCAGCATCCTTGCAGTTGCACAGTCTCCCATTCATCTGGTGGGAGCTCTTCAGAGAGAGCAGCGTCCGTAGGTGGTGGTTTTATCTCACTATCAAGTGCAAGATAGAAAGGGACAGTAGTGTACGAAAGGTGAAAAGTTTCCATGATTCCATTCCTAGTGATCAACTATCAACATATAGACAAATACCAATAATGAAATATTGGCTAAGAAATGCAAATGCTTGCCAGTCAAGCGCTCCCATTAACACTCAATCCAATGGCAAATCATTGCCACATGGAAGTATAAGTAAATATAAACCTTGAACATTTGTGGAACAGAGAAAATAAAAATTAAGGTCTCTACACCACCATTAATTTGGCCACACTACACAATGCAAATGTAAGGTATAAGCACAAGAAAGAAAGAAAGAAGCTCTCAGAGTCCTTCCCCACTGCCCACCAAGCTCCAAAAGACATCTGCCCTGGATAAAGTGAGCACTTTACAGAACTGTGTAACATCCAAAAATATACAGATTCCTGGAGAACTGTGCAACAGTAAAATTCTTGTGTAAAACACACCACACCCTGGATGGAGTACATTTTCCACAATGTGCCCATTGCAGGGAACTATACCAGTTCACATCTGGAAAGTATGCTCTTCTTCCAGACCCTCAGCCTCTCATAGGTCACAAAGGGATTCAGACAGCCACCCAAGATACTACAGGCAGCTCCGAGACCCATTCACAGACCCAAGGGAGGTGCATATTATATAGCCATTCTAATTGCCTAGATACAAAACACATAGCACCCTCCTTACGTGTCTCTCTCCTAAGCATAGTTCAGATCCCAGCAAGCCCTCATAAAAGGCATAATGTTTCACATAAACTGCTGGTGGGGTTTCATGGGGTTTGCTACATCTCTTCCTTTTTTAACATACCTGAGGGAGATTCTCCCAGTTGAGAATACTCGAAGCAGAAAGTCCCTCTCTGCATCCTTCAGAAAGGTGCTAGGCACAATAAGGTAATAGCCCGGGGCAAGATCGCAGCGCAGATGTACTTCTCTATCATAAGAATGACAAATGGTACCTGCAACCGGAGGAGCAGAGAGGGTCTTTGGCAGGTTAAACCGCTTCTTCTCCACCTAGAATAGACACATAACATAGCATAATATTGTAGAAGGGTTGACAAGATTATAGCAGAGTTAAAGGGGATCAGATATACAGCCCACAAACCCCAAATCCACCACAAGTCTGCACTTTGCCACATCACAGGCATGCTACACAGTCCCTATTTCCAAACCTCTCTCAAAGGGCCAGATTCAGGATAGATCTTGTGAGGGTGAGCAATTCAGGGAGGGAGAAAGAAAGCTGCTTCCTCCTTCATGTGTTGGACAGAATTTCACTCAGGATTGTCATCCTTTCTTCTACGTAGCTTCCCGCAGAAGTTAATACCAGAAAGGAGGCAAGAAAGGGTGAGGTAAGTGCAGGGAAATAATCCACCACCTCAGCCAATCCAGCAGACCAGGCATAGAGCACATTACATCTTTTCAGAAAGTAGCAGAGCACTCTTCACCCTTGGAATTCCCAGGAAGAATTCTCTCTCAGCTAAAATTGTTCTCAGGGAAGGAAATCACTACAAACCAGCCCCATGCAGAACCAATCCAATGTGCCTCAGTCCACTCTAGGCAGAATTTAGCCCAAAGGAGTCCAGATACACCATTGTGCTGCCATTCAGATTAGATCTACCCAACAGCCAACACAGTCAGACCATGAAGGCTCTCATTTATCAGGTGACGCTCAAAGTTCAGTAGTGCCAAATCCCCCTCGTAATCAACAGCTCCTTTTCTAACAAACACTGTTCTGGAGTCTCAGGGCCAGACCCGGAGCTTATTTTGCAAAGTGAGTAACAGTTATTTAAAAAAAAACAAAACCCACACCTGAAAATTTTTTTTAATGTGCTCTCCTTAAAACAAAAATACAGCACAGACTGAATACTTGTCTGCCAAGTTTCAGGTGGAAAGGAACATTTTCAGTGAAGAAGAAACATTTTAACTCTTTCCCACTATTTTAGGTGTAACTGAGATCTGTGGGAATTCAAGGATATTTGAAGGAAAATATTGCTCCTATTTTGAGTAAAAGCGTGTGGCCTGAGCATCATTCAAATAAGCCTTCATCCACCACTAATCATGTTCTTGTTTACAAAAGTTATTAAGAAGAAAAAAAGCTATGAAAAGAGATTTTTATTGTACAAATTGAACTTGGAAATGAAATTAAATGAATGAACTAAGGGGCGCGGGTCACTGTGAGGCTGCAAGTACAGAAAAATCTCTCTGCAGTTTGTGAATACCTCATGATAGTATGTGTTTGCAACACAGAGTTGCACAAAATTGCATATACACAAATCGCACTATCTTCAAATGCACTGTGCCCTTCTTAAATTCCTTTTCTCTCTATGTACAGTGTATTGCATTCTGGGTATACACATTATTGGACAGAAATTAAACTGGAAAGAGCCCAGAGAAAAGCAACAAAAAAGTAAGGTAGTCACAGGACAAAAGGAGATTAAAAAAGAATAACATGTATAAGAGGTGATAATTAAGGGAAGGACATAACAGAATACAAACACGCGAAGGGTGTAGATACCACAGGGAGAGAGGAACTTCTTAGGACAGTACATAGGCACTGAACTAAGAGAAAAAAGTTTGGCATTCAGAAAGGGAAACATAACACAGATTATCAGGAAAAGAAGCAAGGAGTCCTGTGGCACTTAAAGACTAACAGATTTATTTATCACATGAACTTTCATGGGAGAAAATCCCACTTCATCAGACACTTTGGAGATGGGGAAACTTACAGAATGGGATGACAGCCCCCCACCCCCCCCATCGTCAAATCATCTGACAAAGTGGGATTTTCTCCTACAAAAACTCATGCGACAAACAAATCTATTAGTCTTTACATGCCACAGGACTCCTTGCTTCTTTTGCTGAACTAGACTAACACAGTCGCCCCTTCGGAACTTATCAGGAAAAGCTTTCTAATGCTGAAACATACTGACTGTGGAGAGTCTCTAAAGAGAAGAGATGGAAGCCTTGTTGATTAGAATTTTAAAAATAAACTGAATAAAACACTGGTAGATGTGCTATAGGCAACAGTCCTTCACTGGCCCAGTGAGATGGGAAGGATGACCCAATGCATCTTTTACACCCCAGATGTCTATGAACAATTGACTCATGGCACTGCTGTAGCAAATGAATGACTATGTCAAATGCTCCTGTTCTTCTGGGAACATTTCTTCTTGGCCCAATGAGACATTTGAAAAGCTACCCCGAATTACCTTCCAGACATGCAGTCCCACAGCCTGGTAATTCTTCCGTTGAATGTCATCAGTAAAGAATGGACCTTCCTCAGCTAAGCTGCTCGCATTCCGAATTCTTCCAGTCCAGTCAGCACCGTGGTGCCTAGCTTTCTGCAGAAGAGCAATGCACACCTCACCCTGCTCACATATCCTCAGCCAGAACTTGGGGTTACTAGGAAAGCTGCTATTGTTACGGCAACCACCTGCAGACTGGCCTTTCACCCAGGATCCACAGAGATGCTGAGTATGACTTAGCACTCTCTCTAAGAAAGAAAAGAAAGTACCGCACATCAGCCATTGGAAACCATTCTTCTTTGTATGTGAGGAGCCTCCAGACTGAAAGGTGTGCTATGGCTGTGCCCCTCTCTGTGAGCTAACAGGGAGTCTTGTGGCACTTTTAAAAAATAACAAATATGTTAATAGCCAAACTATCCGAAAAGGTAAGAAAACCAAGTCAGGCTGAGAAGCTGCAGAACTTTATCTCTAGAGGTCATATTCAGAACTATTTCTAGAAGTCTGAAACCTCGAATAAGGCTCCCATTTGGCTCCCCACTAAAACTTTCTTTGGGAAAGAGCTAACCCCCAAGCCAAGAGGCCAGACAGAGCAAGCAATTCTTCAGGCCCCCCAAAGCCTTAAAAACTCCTGGGCAATCTCCTTCTTTCCTCCCAGCAACAAGAGACACAGGAAAGGCCTAGAAGTTAGGAAGGAAGAGAGTGAAATACCAGCATTTCTGCTTTTAAATACTTGGTCAAATAGTACAACAAACGAGGGCCACAAAATTCCTAGATAAAGCTGCAAATATGAACTGATGCTAAGAACTTTATGGCAAACATCAGTCAGAACACTAAGGCACTGCTTATAGATCAGTGGTTCCCAAGCCATGGCCTGCAGGGTCCTTCAGCAGGGCCCACTGCTCTCCTCCAGCTGGCTGAAGAAGAGAGCTGCTGTCGAAGGATCCAGGTGGGACTGGTTGCTGCAGGTGTACAAGATCAGTGCAAGTGCCTTGCTGTAGCCAAGAAGACAGGAGATAAGTGCTGCGCTCCCCTGGCTGTAGCAGAAAGCACGACAAAGCACTCCATCTGGGTCCACAGGCAGTGGGGTTCCTGCCAGAGCCCGAGAGAGGGGCTCACTGAGCATTCATCCCTCTGGCTGCAAAAGGGACTTACTGCCTACCAACCCAGATGGAGCAATCTGAAATCCTACCATGACCCCAGTTCAGCAAATGACCCATATTCTGTGGAGTATCTACTTTAAATTAAACACATGATGAATTACTTAAGGGAGGAGGAACTGACTTATGAATGTGTTTAGTTTTGCGAAATCAGTGCCAAAATGCGTCATACTGCTCTGTTCCTACAGTGAGCACAAACTCATAGAAATATAGGGCAGAAGAGACCTCAAGGAGCCATCAAGACCAATCCCCATCATTGACACATGACTAACTAAATCTGGCTCCATTCCCCAGGCTTCTGTTTTCCTAATGCTGCTGAGATTCTCACCAAACGTGCCTAGGAAGGTGAGGACTTGTAGATGGCATCAGCGAAGTATCTCCCCACACTTCAGCTATGGCATTCTTCCCATGGCATTCTAGCCTGACAGCTTGCACTTCAGTTTTGTCTCTTCCCTGCCTGCAAGCTGGATTCCAACTCTCACTCAAACCTCCCGATGCTGAGGCTACACAGAGTAGTGAAAGGAGAATGCACTGTAGCCATAAGGGCTAGAACAATTGTTTTTAAACAAATGATGAGACTTTAGAGCACAATCATACAGCAAGCAGGTCTCCACAGGCTCAAAGTACACAGGTCTATGAGCTTTGCAGATACCATTTTCATTTACAACTCTGAAACTTAGTAGTAAATAAGGAAGAGGATTTTTCCAGTAAATCAGAGAAATGTAGAGAAAGTGAAAAGTGAGCAAGTTTACTTGAATTACCAGCCAGGGACCAATTTTGTACTGGAGTCTCTCCCAGAGTACGTGCTCAGTGTATGCTCAATAAATTCTGAAAAAAGTCTGGGAAGCCACAAAAGTCTAGTGCTAAACAAATCCAATTTTTGCTCTTTTTAATTCAAATCAGACTTCCCCATTAAACTGTTAAAAACAGTTTCTTTGCCCACATCGCACCTGTATAGAGGCTCTGAAGCTGTCCCTCTTCAGTGACTGGAAACCCAACAGTAATCTCATCAAATTCCTTGAAAAACTCCTGCTCCTCAACCCAGAATTCTCCTTCCTGGATCTGGGAAAGCAGTTTGGAAGCAACTGCTGGATCTAACTGGCTCCACCCTGGACCACTGCAAATGAATGCACAAAAGTCAATGTCTAGACTGTTTGCTTACACTCCCAAGAGAGTTATACAAAAATCGTCTACGAAAAATTGCTGTTTAAGTGAAAAAAAGGCATTTTTTCGTTTTACTGTCATGTTCATCCACAAAACATTTCTTCTAGTTCATAATCAAATGGGACCAGAAACAAAAACAACATAGAGGCACTTTCTGTGAAGGAAGACCTAGAACCAGCCAAAGCAAAGAGTAATACGGGATTACACAACATGCTCACAGATAAAATAGCTAGTTTACTTACAGTGAATGCTGAACAACAAGCAAAGAACTTGTAACTTTGTGCTGCTTCAGAAAAAATCAGGTTTCAGAATTTATGCATGATCGAAAGAGAAAGGGAAAAACACAGCTCCAAATACCAAGAAGTTCAAATAAAATAAAATAAAATAGGATCATTTAGAACGTTTTTTGGTGCCCCTTCATTAGACTCTTACCATCAATGACACACCATTTCTCTAGAGCAGTAGCGCTCTGTCTTTTAGCATATTGGCTGCCAAGTTACTACAGGATCAAGACGTGAACCACAATTAATTACTTATGGCCCTGCTGATTGGTGAGCATCTTCAACTCCCTTTAATTTCACTGAGACTGAAAAACATTCAGCACTTCATAGAAATGGCACTACAGCTTTGAGTTCTTTGAGGCAAGGAGTATGTCTTCCCTTATGTTTTGTGCAGTGCCTAGCACAATGCTAATTTTTTAAATTAGCTTATTTTTGTCTGTATTCAGTGTTGTTTTAGCTGTGTTGGTCTTAGGATATTAGAAAGACAAGGTGGCTGAAAGTATCTTTTACTGGACCAAGTTCTGTAACCGAGAGAGAACCTTTTGAGCTTACACCAGCTCTTCTTCAGGTCTCGGAAGATATCCAGAGCGTCACAACTAAATACTAGGTGGAATAGACTGCTTAGCATAAATAGTTAACACATATTTCAATGGACCACTCAAAGTGAGATTACCCATTAACACCTTTCTGGTTTCGGGGGGTGGGGGAGCAGATTATTATAGGTAACTATGTAGGTCAGTGATTTTCAATCACAGCCCACAGACTTTGTCAAAGAAGTCTGACAATAAAAGAGACTATGTCAAGGGTCTAAAAAGGGTCAACGAAAATAAAATTTTGGGTCCCAGAAAAAGCATTCTGTTTTCTGATCAATCAAAAGTATATGAATATCTCCACCTGGTCAAAACCTGGAAGTGTTGTCATTACCATAGAAGCTCACAGTTCAGTGCCCCTTCTCACACTGTGTCAAATGCCACGCAATATAGTTGAATTCTGTTCAGTTTTCAGTCTAGACTTCTATGATGGGGTAGTGGACCACAGGTTGAATTTCCAAAGGGTTCCACATCTCCATTTGAAATTTATCAGGGGTCCCCAAAGGAAAAAAACAGTAACATAGGTGAAATGAGATGATCGCTACACTCTCAGATTCACAACTCACACACAAATATAGTAAAAGACTAGCACTGTATCACCTATTGGTGAACATTTTTCACAAAGTGATCATTCTGTACCTGACCTCTCAGCCCTCATCCTCATAGGAAACCTGCAAGATCCCATCTGAAGAAGAGCCTGGGAGCTTAAATTAATAAATTTTCTAGATACTAGGAATCATGACTGAATACAGACACTGGATTTATGGTTTATTATAACAATCTGTAACACGCTTAACCCCCCCACTCCATCCACCAGCATCCAAAAAACATTTTTCCTACCAGTTTCCTATTTGGAAATCTTGATTACCGGAGTCAAGGGGTCAAAGAATTAAGACTCCAAGATCCATGACTGTAGTCTATTTAAGAATATTCTTCTTCATAATGTGCACATGTCCTCTGTGCTCACATACAATAGTTACCTTCATCTTTTCCAGAAGGATCTCAAGAAAAGGGTATTCTAAAAGAAAACTAACCACTTACCCTTCCCTCCAGGGTCCTTTCCAACACCGCCTCCCCCAAGGGTTTCGTATCCGTAGCAAGATGATTTCCTTGTCTGAGTCTCTGGAGAGATCATGCATATCTAAGACAATAAATGCATGAAATTCTCCCAGTTCACTGGCACCTGTACAGGAAAGAGAAATGGAGGTTACTCACCTTCGTGCAGTAGCCGAAGTTCTTCAAGATGCGTGCTCCCGACATGCTCCACTTCAGGTGTTCACGCTCCGTGGCACCCCCGTTCGGAGATTTTTTTCCTAGCAGTGGCTCACGCAGCGGGCAGTTGACAGCGGCGTTCCTTTCCCGCCGTTGGTGACGTCAGCTGCTTACACTGCCCATTGCTGTTTCTCCTCAGTCCCTTTCTACCCCGGGAGTATCCTGTAATGAGAGAGAAAAAACCCCCGAAGTAGAGGGCAGGAGGGTGGGTAGTGGAGCATGTCGGGAGCACGCATCTCGAAGAACTTCGGCTACTGCACGAAGGTGAGTAACCTCCATTTCTTCTTCGAGCAGTGCTCCCGACTGCTCCACGTCAGGTGATTTCAAAGCAGTCTTCCTGCTATGGCGGTGGGCACTTTGGGGTTGCCCTCTGAACCGTGTGGAGTACTGCTTGCCCCAGGGCAGTATCCAAGGCTGTAATATTTTCCAATGCATAACGTTTAGCAAACGTGTCATCAGAGGCCCACGTAGCTGCCTGACAAATTACGTGAAGTGGAACCTTGTTAATGAATGCTATGGATGATGCCATAGCCCTAGTGGAATGCGGACGGATTATATCAGGTGGAGTCGCCTGTTGAATTGAATACGCTGTACGAATACATAAAGCTATCCACTTGGATAGTCTCTGTTTCGAAATTGGCTGTCCTTGTGATCGTTCCGTAGTGGAGACAAATAGCCGTGCCGATTTTCTAAACCCTTTTGTTCTTTCCAAGTAGTATGCTAGGGCTCGTCTGACATCCAAGGTATGAAGGACGCTCTCCTGTGGTGTGGAATGAGGCTTTGGGTAGAAGACAGGTAAGTTTATTACTTGATTAATGTGAAAGGATGTTGATGTTTTAGGCAGGAACTTAGGGTGTAATCGTAAGGATACTTTATCTTTGTAGAAGATTGTGCACGGTGGATAGGCCATTAAAGCCACTAGTTCGCTGACTCTCCTCGCCGACGTGATTGCGACTAAAAATGCCACTTTCATGGAGAGGTGCAACATCGAGACAGAGGCCAGAGGCTCAAATGGTGGTCTAGTCAGTGCCTTCAGGACCAAGGTAAGATCCCAAGGTGTTGCAGGAGGCTGAACCTGTGGAAATAGGTTGTATAGTCCCTGCATGAACCTCTTAACTACCCTATGGGCGAATATTGATACACCATCTACGTGGTCATGAAAAGTAGAGATAGCTGCTAGGTGCACTCTGATCGTGTTAGCCGTGAGATTTTTTCCCTGCAGGTGCAGCAGATATTCCAGGATCTCTGAGATGGGAGTCCTCACCGGTTGAACCCCTCGATCAATACACCAGGACGCGAATCGAGTCGATTTCTGCAGGTAAGAAGTTCTTGTAGATGGTTTCCTACTATTTAGGAGGATGTTGCGCACCTGCTTGGAGCACTGGAGCTCTGTATGGTCGAACCATCGAGGTTCCACGCCATTAGGTGAAGTCGGTCTAAACTGGTGTGGAGACGTTTGCCGTGGTCCTGAAACAGTAGGTCTTTTACCATGGGTAATGTGATGGGTGACGTTTTGGACATTTTCACTAGTAGTGAGTACCACGGTTGACGAGGCCAAGCTGGAGCTATCACAATCACAGTTGCCCTGTCCTGTCGTATTTTGTGGAGCGTGCGGGAGATCATCGGAATCGGTGGGAAGGCGTAAAGAAGTGATCCCCCCCAATGGGTGAGGAATGCATCCCCGCTGGAATTCGGGCCTATTCCCGCCCGAGAACAATAGCGACTGCATTTCTTGTTGGCTACTGTGGCAAACAGGTCCATGGTTGGTCGACCCCACTTGGCAAAAATAGCCTGGGTAATGTCGTCCCGAAGTTCCCATTCGTGTTGTTCCGGGAACAGTCGGCTTAAGGAGTCCGCTAATACATTCTCTTTCCCCGGGAGATAACTCGCATGGAGAGATATTCCATGAGTGATGCACCAATCCCAGAGAGACATTGCCTCCAGACATAGTGAGTGGGACTTGGTGCCACCCTGACGATTGACATAAAACATGCAGGATGTATTGTCTGTGCGGATTGTCACGCTCTTGCCTGTTATCAGTGGCAGAAACTGCAGGCACGCCTTCCGAACTGCCCTCAACTCCAGAAGATTGATGTGCAGGGACCGTTCTGACATGGACCATTTCCCTTGAGCAGTTTGCCCTTGACAGTGTGCTCCCCATCCTAGGAGGGAAGCATCTGTTGTGACAGTCACTTGAGGTTGGGGTGGGCTGAAGGAAACCCCCTGCGTCAGGTTCCCTTGGTCCGTCCACCAAGACAGTGAGTCTCGGACAATGTGAGGAACCACTAATAAAGTCGTAAGAGGCTGCCTCGCCCACTTGAAATGGCTGAGGAACCAGAGTTGTAGTGGGCGCATGTGCAACCGAGCGTTGTTCACTAGATAAGTGGTTGCTGCCATATGCCCTAACAGTTTCATCACTGTGTGTGCTGATACCACTGCTGAATTTTGAATACTGAACGCTAGTTGTTGCAGGTTCTGCACTCTGTCGGTCGGTAGAAATGCTGCCTGTGCTACCGAATCGATTCGTGCTCCAATGAAATGTATTCGTTGTGTTGGTGAGAGAGTTGACTTTAGGTAATTTATGTTCAGACCTAGTGACAGAATTAGTTTGATGGTGGTCTCTAGGTCCTGAACCACCTGCTGTTGTGAAGAAGCCTTTATTAAGAAATCATCTAGGTACGGAAATATCTCTATGTGTCTCCGTCGTAGAAATGCTATTATAGGAGCCATGATCTTGGAGAATACTCTGGGGGCTGTGCAAAGTCCAAATGGAAGGACCGTGTATTGAAAATGGTATTGTAGGAATTGGAATCTTAGGAACCGTCTGTGTGGTGGGCGTATGGATACATGGAAATATGTGTCTTTTAGGTCGAGGGATACCAGCCAGTCGAATTGTTGAAGAGCAGGAAGAATGTTGCGCAAAGTCACCATCTTGAACTTCCTTACTTGAATATATTTGTTGAGACGTCTGAGGTCGAGTATTGGTCTCCATCCCCCTGTTTTCTTCTCTGTTAGAAAGTACGGGGAATAAAATCCCCTTCCCCTTTGTTCGATGGGAACATGTTCGATCGCGCCTATGTGCAGTAAATGTTGAATCTCCACCCAGAGATGTTGTACATGAGCGGGGTCCCTGAAAAGGGACGGGGAAGGGGGTTGGTATCTGGGTCTGGAAGTAAATGGGATAGAATACCCGTGTTGCACAATCTCTATGACCCATCGATCTGATGTTATCTGCCTCCAGACTTGGAGGAATGGTTGCAATCTGTTGCGGAAGATTAGGTTGTAAGATGGCGTTTGAGTAACATGTTGATCCTGTGGATTGGCTGGTCCCTCGACCTGACCTTCAAATTTGATGTTTTATGTTGCCAGGTTGTGGTGTTTGGTATGCCTGGTTTCCCTGTCTGTTCCTGTGCGGTTGTCTCGTCCTGTTCCTATAGGAATCACCTCTTCTGCTAGGTTGTCTCTGTATGTGTCTGTAGCCAGCAGGTTGACTCTTATAAAAAGTGCGGTTGTACTGCATGGGGTAGATCCCCAGTGTTCTTCAAGTTGCTCTAGAATCTTTCAAACAGTGCATAACCTGGTTTGTTGTCTTCTCGAACAGGTGATCTCTGTCAAAGGGGAGATCCTCAATTATCATCTGCATCTGCTTGGGAAGATCTGCTGCATGAAGCCAGGAAGCGCGACGCATCACTACTGCTGTTCCTAATGTCCTGGCTGCAACATCTGCAGCATCGAGAGAAGCTTGAAGGGCTATTCTGGCCGCTAATAGTCCCTCAGTGGAAAGGGCATTGAACTGCTCTTGTTTGTCCTGCGCAATTGATGTCGCACAGTCTTTCAATTTAGTGTATAACTCATGATTGTAATTTGCTAGCAAAGCTGTATAATTGGCTATTCTCAGTTGTAATGCTGCTGATGTATACACTTTCTTTCCCAATGCATCCAATTTCCTGTCTTCCCTGTTATTAAAAGAAAATTTGCGATTCGATTGTCTGTTTCTGTGACTCGCTGCTTCCACTACCAGTGAGTTTGGTTGGGGATGTGTAAAAAGAAACTCATTCCCCTTAGGCATGATGAAATATTTCTTATCGACATTTTTCTTGTTGGAGGAGTTGATGATGGTGCCTGCCAGATTTTATTTGCAGGGTCCATAATCCCGTCGTCCATCGGGAGAGCTAATTTGTGTGACCCCGTGGTCTGTAGTATCTTGTACAACTTATGTTGCGAGGGCTGAGAATCCTGTAGGGAAATCTCCATGGCTTCAGCTGCCCTTTTAAATAGCTCTTTAAACTGTCTGCTGTCATCCTTCTTGTCCTGAGAACTTGTGTCTGGTGAGGGGTTGTCTGGCATTGCCATTGCAGTGATTGGCACTGCCCTTGTCGTTGCCAAAGGCTGATGCTGAGCCTGCACAGGTGCTGGAAAAGGAGCGCTCGATAGTAGTGGCAGGTTGTATTGCCATGGTAAGTAATTTACACCCTGTTGTGGGGCCATCACCCATGGGGGGTAGATCCAGGGAACAGCAACATTGGAAGCGTTGGTTATAGTTGGAGCTGCCTGTGGCACAGGTGAGTGACTAGCTGATCTCAATAATGTAGAGGCTGAAGGCGATGCAGATGACTGACTTGTAATTGACGAGTCTGTTTGAAATAAAGGCGACATGGGTGAGGAATGTATAGACAGATCGTCTGTCAGCTCCACGTGCCTTGATTTGCATTTATGCTTAGTATGCCCTTGACTTGGACCAACTTCCTTGGTCGTAGCTGTCAGAGTTAGAGGCGATGTTTGTATCTGCACAGCTAGTGGCTGTGCTGACTTCTGGCTGCCAAGGGAAATGACTGGTTGAGGACTCTGAAAATCTGGTACCGACATGGACAGAGGCAACGGTGCTGGGAACGGTGCCACAGACACACTGGGTACCGGTGAAGTGACAGGCACTGCAAGCGTCGGTACGGAGGTCGGCGCCGTGACAGCCGTCAATGGCGTTTGAAGCTGCAGTGGAGCCGTCAGCGGCGCAGAGCTGCTCTTGTAAATTTCCGGCTCCGCCGGGTTACTGGGCACCTGCTTTGAGCTGCGGTGCTTTTTCTTATGGGTAGTTTCTTCTCCTTTTTGTTTTTTCTTTAATACTGGGGAAGACTCAGCGGACGCTCGCTTGCGCGCTCCCTCACCAGCGTGAGGAGAGGCACCGGGGTCAGAGACTAGTCTCAGGGAGCCTTCCAACAGGAGGAGTTTAAGCTTTCGCTCTCTCTCTCCTTTCTGGCTCTCACTGACAAGCTCTTGCAGTGGCCACACTTGTGTGAAATATGTGCTTCTCCCAAGCACTTCACACAGGCACTATGACCGTCTGAGGCAGGCATTGCCTCACGGCACTTTTCACAGCGCTTGAAGCCGGCTGAGCTCGGCATAGCGCTGATCGGAGGTGTTTGTCAATTTCACCCCGACAGTGATTTCAGCTCTTTCTTGAGTAGTTGTAATTCTGTTGTTGTTGTTTTTTTTTTGTTTTTTGTTTTTTTTTTGGTTTTTTTTTGAGATCTTCAGTCTTCTTGAGGAGCCACCGCCGACTCCGTCCGGAGTCCAGGGCGGTAGAAAGGGACTGAGGAGAAACAGCAACGGGCAGTGTAAGCAGCTGACGTCACCAACAGCGGGAAAGGAATGCCGCTGTCAACTGCCCGCTGCGTGAGCCACTGCTAGGAAAAAAATCTCCGAACGGGGGTGCCACGGAGCGTGAACACCTGAAGTGGAGCAGTCGGGAGCACTGCTCGAAGAAGAACCATTGTTAGTAGATAGAAAAGTACCCAGTATTCCTAAGGAAAAAGGATGAAAGCTCTCTACCCCCTGTGAAAAAGGTTCACTTTCTCCTGAAGAAAATTGCTACAACTTCACCGCTCTGCCTGTGGACAGAATGGATCGACATGAAATCCACACTGCACACAGGCAGTTATTTGTCAGTAATTTCGAAAAGTGGGACCAGCTGGTTTTGTGTATCCATAGACTAGTGGTGCCAAAGGACTATCCTCCCTTACTTTTTACCTTTTATGGGAAAACACACACACATTGATTGGCTAGTCATGACACATAAACTAGCTCTCTTACCCTACGCCTCAGTAATAGCCTTACAGCTTCATTTCTCCAGTCTTCAGAACAATTATACCATGAAGCAACTGGGGCAGAGTTTACAATCACAAGCCATTAATGCAGCTGGATTAATACAGTAGAACAGTGGTTCCCAACCTTTTCTCTGCCGCAGCACATCATACCATGCTGTCACCTGCAGTCCTCGCACTCTACCGCTGCGGGCAGCCCCAGGCCACAGCCGAATCCCACCACCACTGGCAGCCCCTGGACTCTGACTGGGGCTGGATCCTGTCACCGCTGGCGGCACACTTAAGGGGTCGATGTGGCACACAGGTGAGCTGCAGTGCAGTGGTTGGGAACAACTGCAGGAGAACACAGCTGCCTGCCTTGTCCTCTGAAGCACAACACTTATTTAGCTTTGCTATGTTTAAGAATTTCCGGGATGCTGAAATTACCTTGCCTGGAGCTGAGGACTGAGCAGCTTATCACACATCGTTCCCTCAGGTTCATCAGTTTCCTAAATGCCATCTTCTCCAAAACTCTCCCAGTCCTCTCCACACTTCTTCCAGGGTCTTTTAGGGTCCATCTCTCAGCTAGACCACCAGTCAAATCAACCAAAGCATCTGACACCTGCCCTGCCCACAACTGCTCGTAAGACCCATGGACCCTATAAAAACAAAAAAGAAACAGTGGCACATATTTAAAACTTTACTCCTAAAATGACCATCATTTGAATCACACGCGAGACATTAGTGTTTATGTTTGAAAAGTTCCAAAGGAGCAGCCATGTTAGTCTAGTTCAGTACAAGAAACAAGTAGCCTTTGGCACTTAAAGACTAACAAATTTATTTATCGCATGAGCTTTTGTGGAAGAAAATCCCACTGTGTCAGACACTTTGAGGCTGGGGAACTTACAGAATGGGAGGAAATAAATGCAGGAAGTTAAGTCACGGGATCGGGTCACACTAACAGCAAATCAAAGCAGTTGTTAAGATTCAAAGACTGGGAAACAGCACATAAAGGAAGATGAAGTCAAATCACCTGTTGTAATGAGAAGAAAAGCCAAAGTCCCTATTTAGCCTTGAAACAGTATTCAAACACTGGGGAACAGCAAATAGAGGAAGATGAGGTCAAATCACCTGTTGTAATGAGAAAAAAAATCCAAAACAGGGACTTTGGATTTTTATTCTCATTACAACAGGTGATCTGACCTCACCTTCCTCTATATGCTCTTCCCTTGATCCCATGACTTGGTCTTCCCTTCATTTATTTCCTCCCATTCTGCAAGTTCCCTCCTTTTCAAAGTGTCTGACGCAATGTGATTTTCTCCTATGAAAGCTCATGTGATAAACAAATTTGTTAGTCTTTAAGTGCCACAGGACTCCTTGTTTATTTCTGAAAAGTCATGGAAGACAAGGAGAGAGTCCAAAGGATTAGAAAAGGGGAAATAAACTGCCAGTCTATAAAAAAGAGGAATAAAGAAAACCCAGGAAATTACAGACCATTCATGTTAACTTCAGTACCCAGGAAGAGAATGGAGCAAATAATTAAGCAATCAATTTGCAAACATCTTGAAGATAAGGTGCTAAGTAACAATGAGCATGAATTGATCAACAACTCCTCATGTCATACCAACCAATATAGATTTCTTTAACAGGTAACAAGCCTTCTTCAACCACTGCTCACATCAATCAGTTACAGGTGTCTAAGTGCTGCAGCACACGGTAGATTAGAAAGTCTTTAGCCTTAGCCGGTCAAGTCAGGGCACACGGCCAACGCCCCCTCTGTCCCGCGACCACAGCTATATAGGTAACTGTGACCCTGACCCTCCCAGTTTATTTCTTCTGCCCTCAGCGATGGTTTCGGAACAGCCAAAAACTTACGAAAGCAAGTGCTTGTCATCCTCTTCGTTGTTCGTAATTAAAATGCCAGGGTTTAAACCATGCCCGTTGTGCTGCAAAGCCTTCCCACTCGACGATTCCCATGAGAAATGCCTTGCGTGCCTTGGTGAGTCACACCTCGCAGAGAGTTGCTCCATCTGTAAGTCCTTCAAACAAAGGACTCGTAAGGATAGAGAGCAGCGCTTACGCACTCTTGTGGAGGACCGCATGGCTGCATCCGATGTCGCTCAGGCGACAAGCACTCTGCCAGCACTGCATGCGACTGCCGCACTGGAGCCCATCTGACACTGCTCTCTGGCTTGGAATTTGAAGCTGCAATCGGCATCAACTTTGATAACGACACAGCGCCGCTTGCCTCTGTCCCAGCATTCCCCCTCAGGAGAATCGGCTCCAGGGCTGCCCTCGGTACCATCAACACTGCAGGCCCTGGCAACTGCACGGGCCTTGTTTCAAGACCCGGCTCCACTACCAGTGAAGAAAGCCCGGTCGAAGAATAAGCTGACATTCCCATCCAAGGAGTGGTCAACGCAAGGCCCGGTACCGCTCTCGACTCCAGTACCATCCAGTCCTGCTCTAGCATTGCAAAATGGTACCAACGATCACTCAAACAACCATTCCTCCCAGCAGTCATCCTGCAAGCCCAGGGCCCAAGAAGATGGAGGTCTAGCTTGTCTTCATCGTCATCTGCCGGCTCCATTTGCTCCCCTGGTTCTCCAAAAGAGACCTCTGGTACCAGAGAACGAGCAGGCAAGTGGCACTGGAAACATTCCCCGATGCCCAAGCCAAGAAAGGGTACAACCCCGGAAACCCTGGTACAGGCATCACAGCATAGTTCCACCCGTGCTGCAAAGACTCGCCAGACAGACAGGAGCCATTCCCCCTTGCGCCATACCGCATCCAGGGATTCCTTCAATGACTGGTCGCATGAGTGGCTCAACTTGATGGTTGACAACACTTCAACCTCTTGGCACCGGTTGGTGCCATTTCCATCACAGACCACAGACTCCTCAGATGTCTCTGATGATGATCCGGACTCTACTCAGCGCAGCAGATCTTGGGGCCCTTTGTCGTCTTCCCCAGACAAGCATACCTTCCAAAGGCCCCTTGTGTACAGGGACCACCCCCACACGCAGCAGGACTTACTCTGCCACATGGCAGCAAATCTCAACATGGAACTCCGAGCGGCCCAGGAGCAGACAGGCCCCCTCTTTGATGCAGGAGACGTTGCTCTACCAGCCAAGGTATCTGTTCCCCTTCACGAAGGAGTAATAGGATCGCCAGGGCACTGTTAGGATAAGCAAGTAAGCCAAGCCTTGCGAGCACAGAGGGTGTCTGGGTAGGCAGCAATGCAGGCTGTCTGCTGTGACATATACACACTCTCCATTCCATGCATGCCTCAGGTCAAATACACCTATCCAACCCCCTCCCTTCCTTGCCTTATATGGAAGCTAGTACTTCCTAACCTGTAAAGACCACTCGTCACCACCACCCTGACCCTCTTTCCATAAATGGAGTTGTTTTTCCCAAAGTGTTAGGAAAACTAGTTAAAACCAGTAAACAAGCTGCCTGTGTATATAAGCTATTGCCATGCTACTTCTATTTTGAAGCTGATACTGTTTTGCTCAGGGTTCCCAATACTGGGACTGTAAATAAACCTCTTCAGTGTTGTCTGTATTGCCTGATCCTTCTTGGAAGGACCTCTGCAGACTTACAGCACAATGGCAGACCCCGTAGTCAATCTCACCGGTATCTAAGTCAGCGGACTGAAAGTACCATGTCCCCTTTGACAAGTTCACATTCCTCTTCCAACACCCTACGCCGGGCTCTCTGGTTATGGACGCAGTCAACCAAAAAGAGAGGCCGGGCCAGCCGAGATCTACTTGTAAGACTAAGGAGGCAAGAAAGCTTGACTTATTCGGTAGGAAAGTTTACTCTACCTTAGCTTTGCAGCTGCATATCGCTGATCACCAAGCCCTCATGGTGAAGTACATTTTCAACTTTTGCAGAAGCACGGACGACTTCCATGATAATGTCTCTAAAAACCGCCTCAGGGATTTTGAGGCGATGGTGGAGAAAGGGGTCTTGGCCTCCAGAGACGCACTGATGTCTACCTGGGATGCATCTGACACAGCTTCACATAACATGGCATCTGCCATGGCTATGCGCCGCTCTGCCAGCTCCAGAGCTTGGGCCTGTCCCCACAGATGCGGCTCATCATTCAGGACCTACCATTCAAAGGTCCCAACCTCTTCGTTGAGTCCACAGACGCAAAGCTGCATGGCGTGAAAGATTCAAGAGCTACCCTCAGATCTCTGGGGATGTACACGCTGCAATCTGCCCGGCGCACCTTGAAATCCCAACAGCTAATGCAACAGCAACTACAGCAGCTAAAACAGCAGGTCCAGATGCAGGGCTCCTTTGTCTGGTCCTACCAGTACCCTCAGCGCCCACTCATGGGTCTGGATAAGGACAAGTCTCGTTTGGGTAAAGACTGTAAACCCCAAGCCTCTCAGTCCAGCAGGGGTGGGCAAGGTACCAATCAGTCAATGAGGAAGAAGTAGCATTTTTGACAGTTACACTGAGAGCAGCGGATCCTTAGCCTTGACCCCAATCTTTGCCAACTGCCTGCATCGATTCGCATACCACTGGACCGACATAACAACTGCCCAGTAGTTCCTTGAGATGGTCTTTAAAGGTTATCACGTAGTTTCAGTCAACTCCTCGGAACAGAAAACTGACCCCTCGTGTAAGTCTCAGGAGCTGGGAACTAGATCATATGCTCAAGATGGAATGCGAGAAGCTCCTCTCCCTCAAGGCCATAGAAAGGGTCCCAATGCTGGAGCAGGGAAAAGAGTTGCACTTTCTGGTCCCCAAACCAAACGGGGACCTGAGACCCATTCCAGATCTCAGAGCTTTAAACAAATACATAAGGAAAATAAAGTTCTGTATGGTCTCCCTGTCACAGATCATCCCAGCTCTGACTCCCAGGGATCGGTTCGCAGCCCTCGATCTAAAACACGCTTACTTCAACATAGCAATACATCCCCACCACAGGAGGTTTCTAAGGTTCATGGTGGGGGGAAAACATTTCCAGTTCACATCACTCCCCTTTGGGGTCTCCCTGACCCCAGGGTGTTCACAAAGTGCATGCCACTGGTCGCTGCCTTCCTACGCTGGCAGCGCACAACGATCTATCCCTATCTAGATGATTCATTGATACACGGGGAATCAATAGCTCAGGTAGAGGACAGTGTCAGAGCGGTAACCTGCCTGTGCAGGTACCTGGGGCTCTGGGTCAATCGAGAAAAATCAAAATTCCACCCATCCAAAAGCATGGAGTTCATAGGAGCTCTCCTAGACTCCCGCAAAGGGAGGGCCTCCCTGCCTCCCTCAAGATTTCAGTCCATCTGCACCATCATTGTGGAGCTGCAGGACTCCCAGATAATCACCGCCCATCGCTGCTTACAGCTTCTTGGGCACATGACGGCCTCCACCTCTGTGATATGGACGGCACACCTAAGAATGAGGCCCTTTCGGGTCTGGCTGTTCACGGTGTTCCACCCGCAGACAGACCCTCTGTCCAAGGTACTGTCGGTTCCCCAGGACATCCTGGGGACACTATAGATATGGAGGGAGCCCCTATTCACCATGGGGGGGACTCCCTTCCAAACTTCAATTCCTACAGTGACACTGATCACCGATGCCTCGGATTGAGGGTGGGGGGCACACATCTCAGGGGGATTTTCCACCAGGGACTTTGGTCTCCAGCACAGTCTCCTTCACATAAATGTGAAGGAGCTGCAGGCCATCAGATTGGCTTGCAAGACCTTTCTGGACAGGATACAAGTCAGATCGGTCCAGGTCCTAATGGACAACATTGCAGCCATGTCCTATACGAACCAGCAAGGGGGTGCCCGCTTCCCAGCTCTCTGCAGGGAGGTGTGTAGACTCTGGGAATTAGCCCTGAAGTACAATTTCACCCCAGTAGCAAGGACACCTACTGGGAGTGGACAACAATCTAGCAGATTTGCTCAGCAGAAACCTCCTAGCTCACCACAAGTGGTTCCTCCACAGTGTGCTGTTCTCCCAACTAATGAACAAGTGGGGAACACCCCAAGTGAACCTATTCGCGACACAACTGAACCACAAATGTCAGTACTTCTGCTGCCTCAAGGGTCAGAAGGAGGGGTTACTCACAGATGCCTTCCTCCTCAGCTGGTCAGGCCCTCTAATGTATGCCTTCCCACCAGTCCTGTTGATACACAGGGTCCTTTTGAAGGTCAAAGTGGACGGAGCAAGCACGATACCAGCTCCGGATTGGCCTGGGCAACACTGGTACTCACTCCTACAGGACTTGTCCACAGACGCTCCACTTCGCATTCCCTGTGGGCGGACCTCCTGACACAAAACTCGGGACGCCTGCGGCTCCCAAACCCTGGTCTCCTGCATCTGATAGCCTGAAGACTCCTTGGCTGAGCGAGCAGGAAAGGCTCTGCTCGGACAGGGTCAGGGGGGTACTGGTTGGTAATAGAAGACTGTCCACCAGGATCACTTATACAGCCAAGTGGAAACATTTCTCCCGCTGGGCTCGAGGTAAAGGGGTCAAGCCTGCACTAGCCCCTGTGCACCTAATCCTTGATTATCTGTTGGACCTTAGAGACAATTGCCTCTCTCATCCCTGAAAGTCCACTTAGCAGCGATTTCGGCCCTCCATGAGGAAGTGGATGGTGCCCCTCTTTTCTCCCATCCTACTTCCACTAGATTTTTGAAGTGTTTCGAAAGACTCTTCATGCAACCCCGTGAACCTATCCTTCAATGGGGTCTTAATGTGTGCTCCATGCACTAACAGAGTCTCCTTATGAACCCTTGGACTCATGTACTTTACTGGTCCTCGCCTGGAAGGTAGCCTTTTTGGTGGCAATTACCTCGGCTAGAAGGGTCTCCGAGTCGAAGGCCCTTTCCTCAGAACCTCCGTATGCAAGGTTCTTTCCTGACAAAGTGGTGCTACACCCTCATCCATCCTTCCTTCCTAAGGTAGTTTCCCCTTTTCACCCATCAGCACATTTGTCTGCCAGTATTCTTTCCAGACCCTCAGGTCACAGAGAACCAGAGGTGGCATACCGTGGATGTGAAGAGAGAGCTCATGACATATATTGAGTGCACGCATCCGTTCTGCAGGACTTCTCAACTCTTTATGGCAGTCGCTGAATGCAAAAGAGGTCTCCCGGTGTCCTCACAGCGCATTTTCAGATGGACGGTAAACTGCATCAAAGACTGCTACGGAAGGTCGAATACGCCCCTCCCAGGGACTGTCAGGTCTCATTTTACCAGGGCCCAGGCTTCGTCAACGGCCTTCCTCACCAAGGTCCCACTTCAGGAGATCTGCAGGGCAGCTAAGTGGTTGTCGCTGCAAACCTTTATGACGCACTATGCTTTCGTCCAACAGGTTAGAGAGGATGTCGTGCTGGGTAGAGGCATACCCAGGGTGGGCAGACTATAACTCCTCCCACCATCCTTGGGTATGGCTAGCAGTCACCTGTAAGTGAATGATGTAAGCAGCGCTCGAAGAAGAACGGTGGGTTACTTACCAGTAACTGTCCTTCTTCAAGATGGGCTGCTCACATACATTCATATCCTTCCCACCATCCCCGCTCACCGGAGTTGGCGAAAGAATAAGGGACAGGGAGGGTCAGGGTCATGGTCACCTATATAGCCACGGTCGTGGCACAGAGTGGGCGTTGGCCGTGTGCCCTGACCTGATAGGCTAAGGCTAAAGACTTTCCGAGCTACCGTGCACTGCAGCACGTAGACACCTGTAAGTCAATGTATGTGAGCAGCCCATGTCAAAGGAGGACAGTTACTGGTAAGTAATCCACCATTGTGGATGTGGGGGAGTAGGAGGTGGTAGATGTGGTCTATCTTGACTTTAGTAAGGCATTTGACACTGTCCCACATGATGTCCTCATAAAAAAACTAAGGAAATACAACCTAAATGGAGCTACTATAAAGTAAGCGCACAGCTATTTAGAAAACTGTTCCCAGAGAGTAGTAATCAGAGTTCCACAGTCAAGCTGGGCGAGCATATTAATTGGAGTCCTGCAGTGAAAATGGGTGACTGAAAAGATGCACTTGAGGAGACCTGAACTCATTGAAATGAGATGTTCAAGGACAGTGAGAGACATGACATTGCTGAAACACTAGCAGAATTATGACATCAACAGTGAAACCAAGAACTATGGTATCACAGAGAGACTGCTAGAGAGAACGTTGAGATGGTATGGGCACATTTGAAAGATGGATAAAGGAATCTTTTTAAAAAGGCATTTGAAATTAAAGTTCACAGGCTGAGAACAAGAGGATGGCCATGAAATGGTTGATAGACTGTGTATAGGAGGACAGAGTAGATATGGAGTGAGCATCGGATCAGTGAGCCGGGAAAGATATAATGTTTCAAAAATAAACAACATTTCTAATGTACCTCCCATTAAAATATGTTTGTTCCACACAGTCAAGCTACTTTTTTCTCCCAGTTGTTTTATTTTGTGGGGGAAGGGACACTGTGGTGTTATTTGCAGCGACTACAAACCCAAGTGAATGAACACCATGAAAGAGTACTAGCTAGATTCATAAAATTGCTATAAGAAATGTTTAAAAGAGAAAGAGAGAGAGAGAAAGAACATAAATTTTGCCTGGCAAACCCATGGTAAGAAAGTTTAATGTGCCTTGGCAGAAACTTTAATTTCAGCATAGCTACGTAACTCCAGCTAGCTGAATAAATTCTCCTTTAAAGGTGTTTCACTGTCTTTTGCTGGTGGACAAACAATCCCTTCTCTGAGGCTTTGTGACAGTTTAGTGTCTACCATTGCTTTATTGGTCTATATGAGGGATCGGCAACCCAGGAGGGGAGAAGAGCCACTCCCCTCCTTCCTCCCACAACCGCATGAGCTGGAGCCGGCCCATTGGCTGTGCTGCAGCCCCCAGCACTGGTGGGGGGTGGGTGGGTGAGCAAGCAGCGTGTGCTCCCTCCCTCCTTCTGCTGGTGGAGTGGAGCAGAGGGGCCCCACATACCAGCCGTCCCTCCCAGAAGTGGCCAGGGGAGAGCTGCGGCTTGCAGAGACAGGATCCCAGAACGGCCACTCTGCAGAGTTCAGGCCACTTCTAACCAGCCACCCCAGGCTCTGGATCAAGCCCGTTCAGGCCCAACCACCCCAGCCCTCGAACTACACATAGGGACCCCCACCTCAGCTTAGATGCACCCAGGCCTTCCGTCCCTGACCTGCCTGGCTGGGATAGGGAATCCTCTCAGCACTGCAATATGGCAAGTAAGAGAGTGGGAGCCAGGGGGACTCCTGAGGCAGGAGGGGGGAATGGTGCTGGTAATGAAAAACAGTAGGTTAAACTGCTTAGGTTAATTTTCACTGACTTTGTACCATTTAGTCTTTTAAATTAACTTTAGATTTGAAATTAAAACAGAACAAAACCAACAAACAAAACATCCACACTATTAGTTGCAAATATCAGTGCCTGTTTGTTTTGGGGAGGATTTTTAAAGGCTATTCTGTTTGCCAGAGCTTTGTGGAATCCAAACCTTTAATTCTTTAGAATTGGAAAGCACGGAAAGTAGTGCACTACCTTGAAGAAGTCTATACATTTCGTGTAAGGAAAAGTATAAGTATTCTATTAATGAAGACTGTTAATTTTATTTCTCAGGCTCACCTTTATTCATAGTCTTAAATTACTATCATTTTTGTACTATTATTGAACTTCAAAATATTCTCAGGGCCACGTGTTCCTTCACTGTAAAGTTTCTCTTGCCCTGGGGGATTATACTCAGTTTATGTTAGGGAAGATGAATTATGGTGGAGAAAATGTAAAGTGACCTAAGACAGGGGGGAAAAAACAAGGCAGTGTTGGCAGATCACAGGTTGTTTGTTTTGTTTGTTTGCTTTTTAAAGGGAAGCTGTATAAAGGAAGAGTACTTAGTGAAAATTATGACTGAAATATTTCAATTTAGTGATAGAATTGTTTGAGCAAGATCCTAATGAAATTGGACACTTTTATGGATAACAAGAATATGGAAAGGGGTTCTAGTTGATGCTAAAAGAATTTGTTAAAAAGGGAGTGGATATTCAGCTTCCATGCTTCCAGGATCAATTTGTACCTATTGGAGGTTGTTTGAGGAGACTACCGCACATCTGAGTTCCAATGTGTTGCTGACGTCTTTCTCTTGTACATCTGGTTCTGGGCCAGGGCAGAGACCAGACACTGGAGTTATTGCCAAATGTTTTGTTTCAGTTCTCTGGGTGCACAAAAACCTCTTTAATAAGTAACATATTTTAATTACTTTTTTGCGTGAGAGGGCCCTCAAGTTTCTTTGAAAAATCAGCATATATAACATTGAATATTAAAGAAAGACTTACACTGACAAAGCTAAAATGAAATGAATACGTCGCATGTAGCACCATGACATTTTGTATTTTTTCAGTACTGAAGGGAGTTGTTCTTCCTTTCTTCTCCCCTTTTCCCTCCCAAAAATTAGAGCTTACTTTTATTGCTAAATGTTAACTAAAAGTAACTTCTAACTGATGATGTACTTCAACAAAGCTTCCGTGCCATCAGCCAATTAGTTTTCAGTAAAGATCTAAAAGCTATATGTTTTAAAAAGAAAACTGTCATTAAAACACATCATATATTGTTAAAATGTATATGAAATTGTTTGTCTGCATCAGTAAACATTTGTTGTTGTTGTGGGTCTCAAACCATTTGGTGGTTCTTATGTTTTGGGTTGCCAACCCCTGGTCTATACTACAGACTGGGCTGAAATAGCATTCTGCTGCTTGTTTTATTAAGCAATGCCACACTGTCAAATAAAAAGAACAAAATTCCTGGGTCCATAACTCCTGACAAAACCAGCAAATGAGTAAGTGACCATGGATGGTTAGTTTGCAGTATGGATAGGGTTACCAGATGTCAGGCAAAAGGAGGACGTCTTCCTTTTTAGCTTCATGTCCTCTGTCCAGCAGACATTTTAAAAATACCATGATTTTGTCTGGCTTTTTACTTACAGGGGTTAAAGTATGCTGGAATACCCCAGATCACCCTATTTTTAGGGAGGAATCATTCCAAGGCCCCCTAAAAACAGAAGAGTATTATATTAATATTATGTTCTCTGCATGTGTCCGCCAATGTCCTCCTTTTTCTACTTCCCTGTCCTCCTTTCCATGCTTTGGTATCTGGTAACCCTAAGTATGGAAGACAGAGAAAGATTCAGGGCTTGAGCAACAGCTAACATAAACTGGTGTAATTTCATTATGTCAATGCAGAAAATCATATTTACAACAGCTGAAGATCTGGCCTGCAATGTCTACTTAATTCCCTCAAATAACACAGTAGGGAAAACTTTATTTCAGTTTTATTAAGGTAGTTGATCTGCAGCCAGAAGCTGGCTGAGAATCACTACACTCTCTCGGTGGCTCAGTCACTATAAAACTCATTTTTCCACAATTCCTTTCGGTAAAAACCTCTCACTCTATGAGAGGGCAGAACTGTATCTGGGTGAGCCAGGATAAATGTTGGACCACTACAGAATTCAATATAGGAGTCACTCTGAAATGAAGCATCTGACAAAATGGGATTTTCTCCCACAAAAGCTCATGCAACAAATAAATTTGTCAGTCTTTAAAAATGCCACAAGACTCCTTGTTTGTTTTGCTGAACTAGACTGACATGGCTACCCCTTTGCAATCTGAAAATTATCATCTATATTCAGTAAAATATAAACAGCTCAAATCCTAGAAAGGACTTCAGGAGCCCACATAGCAGGAATGAAATCCAATCAATCAAATAAAGCACTATGTATTGTGGAACATGTGCTAGTCACTGCTGCAATTTAAATCATTTCCTGCAATGAAGTTCACATACTTAGCATAGACCTTTTCCAGCAAGGGAAGCCAAAACACATCTTCTGTCTGACAATGGGAAAAGCAGAGTTTACCCCCAAGGCAAGGCAGGCGATCGTCAATGGTCACCTCCACCCAATGTCCAAACTGCCACACTTGACAAGTGAAACAGCCTGTGTATGTCTCATCTGTCCAGCAGGGCTGACCTGGAGGAATTACCTAGGCAAAGACAAGACAATATTAACAAAACTCAAGACAAACAGGGACATTCTTTTGAGGAAACCACCATTTAAACCATGGTCAATTCCAGCTATTCTACAACATGGCATACATAGAAAAAAATATATTGTACTATCAAAGAATAAGACAAAGCATCAGAAACTTAGAAGTTTCATTGAGTTGAAAGTGGCTAGAGAAAAATAAAAATGCTAATGGAGCATAGAGGGGAGTCTGCTAGGAGAGTGCTTCTCTACCTTTTGTATCTTACGTTCCACCAATCACTCCATCAAAGAATCCGGGTCCACTGTAATAGAAACAAAAAGCCCACTTTTTCTAAGAAGGACATTTATATGTCTACAGGCAGATCAGTGGGAGAGAGAGCGAATTCTTAGTAATTGTTGTTAGAACCCTGCATTCCACCTAAACCGCTTCTGCGTCCCATTGGTGGTATGCGTACTACTGGTTGAGAACCACTGCACTAGGATATGACATGGAAACAAGAACCATTTCTATACCTTAGTTAGCAGGTATTTACTCCTCTGCAAAGCCACACAGGCACATAGGAACCAACAATCTCCCAGAATCCCTTGCTTCACTTGTACCTCCTGCATGTTATCAGAGAACAATCGAGGAGTAGAACAAATTTCCTAAAATAGAGCAAACAATAAGGTTAAATCTCCAGGATAGTCTAAACCACACACATCTACATTTTGTGCGACTGGATGGCTCAGGAGACTTAACCCAATAGGTGGCCTTTCACTCCTGTTTGAATCCGATGGAAGGTAGCACTGACTATTTTATTCAGTAGGTGACCTTTGTGAAATAAGTCTGGGTCATCTCAGTACAGATCTTGGTATAAAGATTCCATCATCAATAGCAGACACTGCTGTCGATCCTCTGGGCAAAGGGACAAGGAGGGAAGGAAGAAAGAGAACAACCTACTCCCCTGCACTGGGATGGGCAACAAATGCTCTTTGAGCCATTAATGGCTCTTTAGCAGCTGCTTTGTGGCTGCCTGGGTGAGAGCTGGGCTTGAAGGGGGCCATTTAAATATCCTGCCCTGGAGGGAGCTCACAGCAGGAGACTGCCCTGCTTAAGCACAGGTAAGTGCTGTGCTGGGCAGGAGAGGGTCTCTGTAGCTTGGCATGAGCTGGAGAAGCAGAGAAGAGACTTGGCTTGGGGGCATATGCAAGGTGGGGCAGGCTGCCAGGAGCCAGCTGTGCTGAGCTTGAGGGTGAGGGGTGCCAGCTAAGTTGGTAACCGGGAAACCAAGTGCACAGGGGCTCCCACCCCAGCTTAAGTGCAGCCAAGCCTTCTGAGTTCCCCAACCTGCCTGGCTGGGATATACTCACCAGTAATCGTCCTTCTTCGAGATGGGCTGCTTGGATTCATTCAGCATAGGTGTACATGCCACAGCACAGGATTGGCTGGAAACTTTTTAGCCCTAGGCTGTCAGGACAGAGCTGGTGGCCAATGCCCCCTGGCCACCCTGTGGCTATATATATGGCCACAGCCCCGCTCCTCCTCAGTCCCTATTAGTTGCTAACTCCGAGTAGTGGGGATGGGGGGAGGGGTCTGAATGAATCCGAGCAGCCAATCTCGAAAAAGGATGGTTACTGGTAAGTAACCCACCGTTCTTCTTCAAGTGCTGCTCAGATATATTCAGTGACTGCTAGCCATACTGTGGAAGGTGGACAGAGTTAGAACCTTATCCGCCATCAACACAGCTACCCACAAATGGCACAGCACCCAAAACTGGATGAAGAAGCAGTGGGCCTCCAGGTGAACACCTATGGACACGCCACCAAGTGCAAGAGCTTTGAGGAAAGGTGTGCATGAGAGTGCCGAGGGGTCATTTGCCACTCTGTCAGGAGACTAGAACTCCAACAGGGTTGTCCCTGCTCCATTACTGGGTACTTTGCTATATCCTAATAGAAAAAGAACATCTTTGTCACCAGCAAGACCATCTAGTGTAAGAGAGTTGCCCTTCCTTAATGGAATCGACTCCCGAGAAAGGCAGTTGTGATCCAGAGCAACAGGCCCCTACACACGCAGGCAATGAGCAAGGGTGGGATAACCCTTAACCCCAAAGGGAGATCAATTAGGTTAGGTTACTAACTGACACTGGGGGCAGGGAACACACCTGCCCTTGACCAAACGGGGGTAGGCAACGGCCTTTCCCCACTGACATACTGGCAGGAGATGACATGGCCAGGTTCGATAAGGGGCACCATAAACTAAGGCGTCCCGCCTCCATATGAAAGATAACATAGGAAAAAAAATAACAAGGAAGAGGTAAGTAGAGACCCCTGCTCCTCCATCCATTGATACACTGGAATGACGGCCTGGAGGGACGGCCCCCAAATGAGGCCTAGATGCTTGTGTAGTAACCCTTGGGGAGGAAGGGGTTAACACTCTGGTCAGTGAGTCCCAAGACAGCCAATAGAAACGAAGCACAGGTTTCTGAATTGGAGCAGAAACCTTGCCTGTTCCTGTTTGGATGCAGAAGAGCTCCTGGAAGGATCAGGAAGAGGCCAGAGAGAGGCCTGAGGAAGGATCCAGCGACATCCTTACCAAAGGCATGAGTAGAACAGGGAATGTTTACTTCAACACGGTCAGGGTATTTCTTTGTTTCTGGTTTATTTTTGGATTCCTCTGTGCTGAGCACAAGTACCCCCTCCCGCTACCCTGTAACTACCTCAGTTAAATCCCAGAGGAGCAACTCTCTGTGTTTCTTATCTGTTCTTTTTAATTAAAGATTTTATCCTTTTTAAAATAAGCTCTGGTTCTGTGTCCTAAAAGGCAAGACATTTGTGTGCATGTGCCTCAGACTGCACAGCCAGCTACTAAAGGGGATTCTGTCCCAGTTCCCGCTGATACCCCAGCTGGGTTCAATAACTCTCCTGAGGGAGGAATAAGAGCGATTGAAGGTACCTCACAGGAAGGAATTCCCAAGTGCGCCTTCCTAGGTTTCAAGAGGTTTTTGCATTTGGGTGGTGGCAGTGATACCACTCCAAGGCCAGGAATTGGTGATCTGGAGAGTTTTAAGACCAGGCTTTAAGGCCAGTGGGTTTTTAAGGCCTGTTGCAGGCCCTCAACTTCTGCACTCAGAGTGGGAAACAGCCTTGACAGCTTGGTAGGCCAACCTCCGGGGCCCAAAAGCATTGGAGACGCTCCGTCAAGGAGGTTATTGTAAGGTAAGAAATGGGAATCTCAGAGGGGCCCTTCTTTAGAGGTGTCCCTTCAATGGGTTATAGTAAGAAAAAAAGTGGGGACTCTTAGGTACACCCATCCTAGCATCAGGAGAGAAGCCAAATGGCGGAGGACATGAATGATAAATGACTGGAGAGTGAAAACAGAAAAACTGGTGGGAAGGTGATGGAATTCCCATGTCAGGTCATTCCCAACCATAGGGGCAGGGGGCATGACCTGAGACAGAGATGGTGAGAAATCATCACGGGCTGCTGGAAGGGCTTGTGCAACCTCAAGGCTAGGTGCGCATTTCTCTCCCTTGCCCCTGTAATCTACTGTCCCAATTCACAGACTTACAAAGGGAGAGGCATGCTGAATCGAGGGAAGGGGTAGTTGACTGTCTCTGTAGATGGGTCAGGTCCACCCCAAGGGTCGTGTCCTCAAGCTCCAGAATTGGAGTGCTGGGGGGGGGGGGTGATTCACATGATATTCTCACTTCTCCTCTCATGCTGCATATGGAGGGGCAGTCAACCTTCGTATCATGGCCAGTTGACTCATCTCTAGTGGTGGGTTGTAGGTGTTGGGTCCCGGCTGCGATGGGCCATCTTCGATGGATCCCACATAGCTCCTGATGGGGAGAGAAGATGACAATTTCACCAAGATGCAAGGCGGATGTGGTACATAATGCCTACTCCATGAGGAGAGGGGTGTTATTTGTGAACCTCCCCGCATATTGGAAGGGGTAAGGCTTGTGCAGGTCCCAGGTGGAAGGAAGGAAGAAAGAGAACCAGGAGAAAAGGGGAGGAGAGCATAAGGCAACCCCTACTTAGGGGAAAAACAAGGGGGAGTCACCATGTCCTCTAAGGAACACAGGAGGGCATGAGGGGACGTTATGAAAGTGTCACCCATAGGGCATCAGACTTTCTAGCCTGCTAAGGGTTTTGCAAATTCCATCGGGAGCCAGAGTTCTGCAGTGGAACTAACCATGAGCTAAGGACCACGGGTCCTCAAGCAGGCTCACTCAGGTGTATGAATACTGATGGGGTTAAGACTTCTATCCCATACTATTTCCCTTCGTTGAGATTCTAGGGAGGAGAGGGATGCCATAGAAAGATCAAGGCAGCTCCTAGTGGACTGTCTGCGGTTTTCGGCGGAAAGCATCTCTTGCCTGTTTGGAGAGAAGCACCAGAGCAGAGGGGGCTCCAGTAGAGGGCTAAAAATGAGGTTTGCCCGTGAGCAGATGGACCACTGAAATGTGGTGAATGTCCTTGGGGAAGAGGAGTGGGAGCTGAAGAGGCAAAACCCCTACAGTGGAGCTCGAGGATGCCTCAAGCGAAAGGTCTAATACGAGTCTGAAGACCATGGCCCTGAGATTAAAACGGGACCACCTGGGGAGATGAGGAGGGAAAAGGTAGAGGACAAGGGGGGAAAAACTCACCCTCTTAACCTGCCAGCTAGGAGGCAGGGTACACCATCCCGCAGTAATTTCCCCCAAGATCCATTGCAGGCCAACAAAACTAAGAACTGCTCTCAGGATCAGCGACACGGGAGCATACCCATCCTAGTGTGCCCAACTGGGGAAGAGCTGGACAAGGTCGAGGGGGGGGGGCCTCTGGGTACGAGGATGGGGAGTAGGTATCCTCCCCTACTTGTCCCAGCAGGCTGTAGCCCAGGGTAAGGGCTGAAGAGCAGGTGTTGTGGTGGTGGTGGGGGCACCATGTGCCCCCATCTTATACCTCTATCACCCCCAGATTTCCACCAAGGCTCCAAGGTCACATGACTAGAACAGAGCGCATGTGAGGAGAGTTCTCCAGTTGCCAGGCCCTTACTTGACCTGAAGGGTACAGTAAGGGAAGAGGGAGACGTGTTGTTACCAGAGAGGAGGAAGAGGTTTCCCCAGGATGATTGCGAGGGGCCGTTTAACATAAGCGATTAAGGGTGCTGCCCTGAAGTTCAAGGGTTGGGTTTGATGGAGGGAGAGGTGACCCTATTGGAGTTGATCACCTTCAATGGGAGAAAGGAGGCCATCAACCTGTGGTCCAAGGGCCTCTAAAAGGTAGCCGTTTCAGTTGGGGGGGGGGACTACCATGACGGCCCCTCACCACAAGCATTTGTGGGGTCATGGTAAGGTCACAGTTGCCACGGATCAGGGAGTCAGTGGCCGCGGCAAAGAGAGACTATCCCTCGAAAGGGAAGGTCTAATATGGACTGCTGTAAGTCCTAGAAAGAGATCAGAATCCCGAAGCCAGGCCACTCAGTGCATAACCATGGCTGTAGCGATGCCACGACTGGCCATATCCAAGGCATCTCATGCCACTGTAAGGGCATCACGTGAGGCCAACCCACCTTCCTCAACAAAGGATCCTAATCCTCCAAGTGTTTTTGTGGGAGGAAGCTGCTAAAACTCTTCATAGCATTACACAGATCTAGGGAATATCTGTTAAACAAGGCCTGATGGTTAGCAATCCTCAACTGAAAGGCTGAAGTTGAATGGGCCTTTTGACCCAGGAGGTCAAACCTCCTGGACCCCTGGGAGCCCAGGGTGAATCAGGGAGGCTTGGGCCAGTGTCTCCCAGTGATGTCAAGGACACGAGCATGAAAGGGGACCGTCATGGCAACCAGAGAATGCAAACACCAGGTTGAATAAGGGGACTTGGTCTCCCTCGAGGGGTGTGACCCAGACCCCCAGGTAGGCGGTGACCAGTGAAGGGGATTGAAGTGTGATAGAGTCTTCTCTGTAAGACCCTGGCAGTGGGTTCATGACTCTAGCTGGGAGAAGGGACAATCCCAGTGCCAGGATACCCTCTTCCCGAGCCGTGATATTGAGTTGGATTTCCCTCTCCAGGCCTTAGTGGGAGGTAGCCAGCTTTGAGTGCGATACCGGAAAGAACTCGGTGCTGGGGACCCTTCAGTAGGCCAGGCCCAAGGCATGCACTCTTGGACCTCTTTGTGGTGCCGAGGCAAGGGTGTCGGTGCCCTAGGGGTTGGAGCCCTCAGTTCCACAGTGACACAGGGCCAAGGAGTGAGCGGCTCCCCCCAGTGTGGGTAAAGTGAAAGGAAGGTGGACTTACCATTTGCTTCGGTGGCCTGGCCACAATTTCAAGAGCTGAAGAACCTCTGCCACCTCAAAGGCCTCCATTGTGGATGGCACCGTGACAGGCTTTGGGCTCTCACCCCAGAGGGGAGAGCCAGAAAGTCACTGGCACTTCAGTGCCGAATTTGACGCCGAGCACGCTTACCTATGCCCCTGCTGAGAAGTGGCGCCAAGAGGGCCTTGGTGCTGACTGGCATGAGGTGCTGCCGCCAAAGCACGGCACTCAGATGCTTCAGCCCTTTTCTTCAGAGAGGAGGTATGAGTGATAAGGTCACATGGCACTGAGATGGTGCCAAGCCAAATGCCAATCGTGGCTCTTTACTCACAGCCGGAGAGCAGCGCCGAGAGGGCTCCAGTGCCAATCTAGCATGTGGTGCAGAGTTAGAGGCCAATCGCAGCTTTTTATGTATAGCTGGCGAGCAGCACTGAGAGGGCTCTGGTGCCAGCCTAGCACATGTTGCCACTTTAGAGGCCGATCACGGCTTTTATTCATAGCCAGAGAGCAGAGCTGAGAGGGCTCCAGTGCCGACCAAGCACATGGTGCTGAGTTAGAGGCCGATTACAGCTTTTATTCATAGCTGGAGACCAGCGCTGAGAGGGCTGTGGTGCCAACCGAGCACATGGTGCTGAGTTAGAGGCCAATTGTGGCTTCTTATTCATAGCCGGAGAGTGGAACTGAAAGGGCTCCAGTGCCAGCCCAGCACATGGTGCCGGTGAATGCTCGAGTGTGTCAGGCACAGCCAGTGTCGGCTGCAGGATCCATTCTTGGGCAATGTTATAGAATCATAGAATCATAGAATCATAGGGTTGGAAGGGACCCCACAAGGTCATCTAGTCCAACCCCCTGCCAAAAAAAGCAGGACCACTCCCATTAGATCATCCCAGTCAGTGTTTTGTCCAGCTGGGACTTGAACACCTCCAGAGATGGAGATTCCACCACCTCCCTAGGCAGCTTATTCCAATGCTTCACCACTCGCCTAGTAAGGAAGTTTTTCCTAATATCCAGCCTGGACCGCCCCAGCTGTAACTTGAAACCATTGCTTCTCGTTCTGCCCTCTGTTACTACCGAGAACAGTCGAGCTCCCTCCTCCTTGGAGCAACCCTTCAAGTAGTTGAAGGTTGCTATCAAATCCCCCCTCAGTCTTCTCTTCTGCAGGCTAAATAAGCCTAGTTCCTTCAGTCTTTCTTCATAGGGCTTGTGCTCCAGCCCTTTGATCATTTTGGTTGCCCTCCTCTGGACTCTCTCTAATTTGTCCATGTCCTTTTTGTAGTGGGGAGCCCAAAACTGGACACAGTATTCCAGATGTGGCCTCACTAGTGCAGAATAGAGGGGAATGATCACATCCCTCGATCTGCTGGTAACACTTCTTCTGATGCAGCCCAGTATGCCATTGGCCTTTTTGGCAGCAAGAGCACACTGCTGACTCATATCCAGCTTCCCATCCACCATGACTCCCAGGTCCTTTTCTCCAGTGCTGCTATTTAGCTGATCACTCCCCAGCCTGTAGCAGTACATGGGGTTTTTTCGTCCCAAGTGCAGGATTTTACACTTATCCTTGTTGAACCTCATGAGATTCCTCTTGGCCCACTGCTCCAGTTTGTCTAGGTCTCCCTGAATCCTGTCTCTGCCCTCTAGGGTGTCTACCGTTCCCCCCAGTTTGGTATCATCTGCAAACTTACTAAGTGTGCAATCTATCCCATCATCCAGATCATTAATGAAAACATTGAACAGAACTGGCCCCCTCGTGGACCATAATCCATTGAACAGAACTGGCCCCCTCGTGGACCATAATAATTATGCAACCCTCGTGGACCATAATCCATTCAGTGAACACTGACGATGTCCACAAACAAGGTTTGTAAAACGGAGCGAACAAACAGGCACTTGCATAAACACAGGAAACGGGCTGTTCCGTAACCGTTGCTGAGGGCGGAAAAAAAGGAACTGAGAAGGAGCAGGGCTGTGGCCATATATATAGGCACAGAGTGGCCGGGGGCATTGGCCACCAGCCCTGTCCTGACAGGCTAATGCTAAAAAGGCTCTGACCAATCATGCACTGTGGCATACACCTAATACTGAATGTATCTGAGCGTTGCTCGATGAAGAAGGAATTCTCTCAGCACTGCAATATGGTAAGTAAGAGAGTGGGAGCCAGGAGGACTCCTGGAGGGGGACTGAATGAAGAAAAGCAGTAGGCTAAACCGCTTTGGCTAATTTTCACTGACTTTGTACCGCTTTGTCTTTAGATTAACTTTAGATTTAAAAACAAACAGAACAAAACCAACAAACAAAAAACCCACATCATTTAGTTGCAAATATTACTGCCAATTTGTTCTGGGGAGGATTTTTAAATGCTATTCTGTTTGCCAGAGCTTTGTGGAATCCAAACCTTTAATTCTTTAGAATTGGAAAGCACGGAAAGTAGCGCACTACCTTGAAGAAGTCTATACATTTTGTGTAAGGAAAAGTATAAATATTCTTTTAATGAAGACTGTTAATTTTATTTCTTGGGCTCACTTTTATTCATACTCTTAAATTACTGTTATTTTTGTGCTATTATTGAACTTCAAAATATTTTCAGGGCCATGTGTTCTTCCACTGTAAGGTTCCTCTTGGTCCTGGGGGACGTACTCAGTTTATTTTAGGGAAGATGAATTATGGAGGAGAAAATTTAAAGTGACCTAAGACAGGGGGGAAAAAACAAGGCAGTGTTGGCAGATCACAGGTTGTTTGTTTTGTTTGTTTGCTTTTTAAAGGGAAGCTGTATATAGGAAAAGTACTTAGAGAAAATTATGACTCAAATATTTCAATTTAGTGATAGAATTGTTTGAGCAAGATTCTAATGAAATTGGACACTTTTATGGGGCAACAAGAATATGGAAAGGGGTTCTAGTTGATGCTAAAAGAATTTGTTAAAAAGGGGATGGATATTCAGCTTCCATACTTCCAGGATCAATTTGTACCTATTGAAGGTTGTTTGAGGAGACTACCGCACATCTGAGTTCCGATGTGTTGCTGACGTCTTTCTCTTGTACATCTGGTTCTGGGCCAGGGCAGAGACCAGACACTGGAGTTATTGCCAAATGTTTTGTTTCAGTTCTCTGGGTGCGCAAAAACCTCTTTAATAAGTAATATATTTTAATTACTTTTTTGTGTGAGAGGGCCCTCAAGTATCTTTGAAAATCAACACATATAACATTGTATATTAAAGAAAGACTTGTACTGAAAGCTAAAATGAAATGAATACATCGCATGTAGGACCATGACATTTTGTATTTTTCCAGTACTGAAGGCAGTTGTTCTTCCTCTCTTCTCCCCGATCTGTCTCAAAAATTAGAGCTCACTTTTATTGCTAAATGTTAACTAAAAGTAACTTCTAATTGATGATTTACTTCAAACAAAGCCTTCATTCTGCAATGTCATCAGTCAATTAGTTTTCAGTAAAGATCTAAAAGCTATATATTTTAAAAAGCAACCTGTCATTAAAACACATCATATATTGTTAAAATGTATATGTAAATTGCTTGTTCACATCAGCAAGCAGCATTTTTTATTATTAAAAATCAATATGCATCTCTGTTCTGTTACTTAGTTTCTTAACTGGCAGTCAACACTTCTTGTGGCTCTCAAACCACTTGGTTATTGAAGGAATTTTAAAATGGCTCTTCTTATGTTTTGGGTTACCGACCTCTGCCTCAGCAGTTACACAGATCACAACTCACAAGTAAGGCTGAGATACATATATTCACAGAGCAGCATATGGTACAATGTATGAAAGAATTCAGCAACAGCACACAAAAACCCTTATGCGGCCAAGCAAAATTCAGTTTGCCATTGCTAAGCAAATTAGTGATCTAAACTAAAAACTAGATGGTTATCTTAATATGATGCTGAAAATAAGAAAAGGCTCTCCTGTCATTTTCCTTGTAAACAATACGAAGAGCAAAAAACTGAATGAATTAGCCCTCCTGAGCTGCTGCTTTGCTACTTTTCTGCTTGGCTCATTGAGCCCTACATTGTACTCTGCTTATTAGTTGTTATTTGTTTTACCATAGAGTCGAGGAGCCCCAGGCATGGACAAGACTCCATTGCACTAGATGCTGTATACACAAAGATCAAAAAGATGAAACTGCCACAAAAAATTTCCAATCTAAATATACAGGAACAACAGGTGAGTGCAGAAGGCATCCATCAATGAGCAATAAACAATGAGACACAACAGGCAGTGGTCTCTACATACATAAATATAGAATCATAGAAACTGGAAGGGACCATGAGAGGTCATTGGGTCCAGTCCCCTGCACTCACGGCAGGACCAAGTATGCTGTTGAACCATTCTTGATAGGTGCTTGTCTTACCTGCCCTTAAACACTTCCAGTGATGGAGATTGTACAACCTGCCAAGGCAACTTATTCCAGTGGTTAATCACCCTGTTATGAATGTTCTCCTAATGTCCCACCTAAACCTCCCTTGCTGCAATTTAAGTCCATTGCTTCTTGTCCTATCACCATCAGTTAAGGAGAACAATTTTTCTTCTTCCTCCTCACGACAACCTTTTAGGTACTTGAAAACTGTTATCAAAGCCCTTCTCAGTCTCCTCTTTTCCAGACCTGACCTGAAGATGATGCCCAAGTTATGGTCCTGAATGACTTGTAGGATGATGGTAGTATCCACAGTAACTGACGAAGGAAGAGGAGGAAGGACTTTGGGGGAGATAAGGAAACTGTTTCAGCCATGCTGAGTTTGAACTTATGGCTAGATAGTCAAAAGGAGACAGACTGAGATCTTAGTCTGGACAGAAGGAGACTGACTTGGAGTAGAGAGGTATACCTGTGAGTATCCGCATAAAAGCAGTAGTTGAATTTGGGTTTGCAGATGATGTTGTGGGGATATGGTGGTTATTGGTTTATGGTTCTAATCCACTCTTGTACAACTTTCACTGATGTGTAACTTCACTCCAGTTTTGCCTTGATCTTCATGAGCCTTCATTGATTGTTTCTTATTTTCTGTCAATCTTCATATAGTCTTGACTGGTTGTAACAATGTTTCTTATCGGTAATGCTGCCTCAGTCAATTTCTCTTAAGTCCTAATTAATTACTTCCCATTTGTAATAGTACCCCAATATTTGTATATTATCCCTGCCAATCTTTGTTTCATTTTAATTGCTTCACGTTGATGGTCTTATCTTAACGTTTACAACTCTGTCACATTAGTCCTGTCAATCTCCATTTAGTTTTAGTAGATTGCAATAAGTATTTTCTCCCGGACTGGTTGTGGCTTTTGGGAAGAGCCTTAGACTCAAACCACTGCCCTTCGGGGCTCGCTTGGCTGCAGGGGAGCAGCTCATTCCCCTGAGCCACGCAGCCCCAGCCTGTACAGCTATGTGAATTTGTCCCTATTTATCTTCAAGCTCTGGTTATACCACTATCTTTTACGCAATCTCTGTAGCATTCCATATTCCATATTGTAAATGTAGAAACTCCATTTTGTAACCAATGTACCCCATCTTGTGTAAGACTGAATAGACTATAAGGTGTGTATAGAGGGTGGATGTGTGTGTGAACTAGCCCCAAGCTGCCGGCTTGTTCTGATCAACTAGGTGTGAACCAGCCTCAAGCTGTCAGCTTGTCCAGCTGAAGTGAGAAACCCACCTTAACTGCTGAAGAATGTGGATACACCCCTAAAAACAAAGGAATGAAGGATCCACCCCAGAAGAAGACACCCAAGAAAACGAGCTGAGGGTCACATCCACAACTGCCTGGTGACTAATTGTCCCAGAGCACCTGGAGTGGCATGACAAAGCTATAAAGACTGGGTGAGATCCCAAAGCAAAAAGGGGGGAACTGTTCTGCATACCACCTGGAAGAAAAGAGCCTCAGTGTGCGCCCGATGAAGACCCTGCTCCTTCTCATGTACAGCTTCCCTGGCCAGGCAGCTGCCGTGAACCCGAGCAACAGACACTAACAAGGACTCCAGCAGCAGCACCATCAGAACTGGTAACGACACAGACTGCAGAACATCATATGGTATGCTTGGGCGCGTGAATGAGTGGGGGGGGGGGTCATAGGGATAAGTTAGTTATCAACTTTCTTTTTATTTGTAATAAACACGGCATATTGCCTTCTCCCCCTAAAAAGATCTCAGGTACTCATTTGGTGTAACATTGTCCAGACATAAGACGTAGAGGAAGAAGATAATGAAAAATGAAGCAATATGCTTCTTTTGAAGATGGCCACCAAGTTATCATTTTCACCACTGATGACAGACTCTTGAAGAGAAAATGCACAGGTGTCAAATTTAGTCAGACTGGCTGGGTAAGGACACTGGGTGCAGAGGGTACTTTAATCTAGGGCTCAGTCTAACAGGAGGAGAACTGCAGCATTACACACCAGATAAGACAGACACCTGAGATGGTGCCATCAAAGCGACAAGAGAGGCAGCTAGCCCAGCAGCTACAGAAGTAGTATGTTATAATTTTTGTACTTCAGAACCATAAAAAGAGCCAAAGCCACTGATCAAACACAAAATAGTCCACATGTTATTGGAAACTCAAATTTTGCTAACCCATTGAGTTATCACATCTCAAAACTCACCTGAGGTCTCAGCCAGGAAATTTCCCCTCTGAATTGTGAGAGTGGGGTAGAATAATTACAAAAAATTGAGGTGTCTCTTGCTGGAAATGCAGGGTCTTCGTAAAGATTTCCTTTTGTATCTGATTGCACTCTGCCTCCCAGCATTTTCAACACAGCTGAAGTTTTCTCAGACGCTTCCGAGACTTTGCATCTCCAACTCGAATCTACAACAGAAATCAAAATAAACTAGTAATCGTACCTTTGGAGTGGATAAGTGAGCCTGATAAACTCATAAGCAAAATGTCACTAACCACTTCCACATAATGGCTTCAATCATGTTAGCTGCAATTTTATTCAGAATCCATCGCTGACCCTGACTTATCCAATATTGAAAAAAGGAAAAAAGAAGAGAAACAAACCAACAAACAAACCACACATCTAACGCCCTGAGTAGTAATCCAGTGCAGCCTGAAACCTTCTCATATAAGTAATCTCACCCTTAACTGACAGACCTAACTGGACAGAGGTATGAAACAAAGATAGACCACAGTGAGTACAGACACCTGCTACTGCTCAGGAGCGGATCTCACAACGTGTCTGGAGCAAGACTATCTCCCTTCAGCCCTGCTCCATTAATCTCCTTTACTACACAGCCCTGGCCAGACACCTTCCCATTTCCCAGACCATTCCCCACACAAGCCAACTCAGACCTATTCATCCCTCCAAATTCCCCCCATGCCAGCCTGCTTAGACACTTCTTAAAATGCCTCTCCCCCACTCAGAGCCTTCATAACTATCCTCCCAGACCCTTCTCTCCCACCCCTGCAGCGCCCCCCAGACCACTGCCTACATCCCCCGACTCCTCCCCACAACCCCCCACATGTGTCTTCCCAGGTCCCCTGCCATGTCACCTTCCCTCCCAGACCCTTCCCCCCACCCCCGCCCTCCCAGACCCCCCATCTCCCTGGAGCCCCTGACCTCTGTCCCCCCAGACCCCTGGAGCTTCCCACACCCCCCAACTCTGCCCTAACAGACCCTTCCCCCTACTGCCCCCCGCGCCGTACCCCGAGCGCACCGTGCCACCCCGGGGCCGGCCCGCCCGTTACCTAGGCAACACTGGCCCCGCTCTATCCGGGCCCGAACCCGCCGACGGCCCCCAGCCAACCAGGAACCAGGATGCGGACACGTGACTCCACACAGGCGCGGGTCGCCCCCCTCCGCTTCCCCGAGGAACAGACTACCGATCCCAGCATGCACTGCGGGGCAGAAAAACTACAACGCCCGGCATGCATTGCTCGTGGCTGCCTCACCCCGGCCGCACACGTGGCGTGCGAGGAGCGGGGAAGTCGTGTGGCCCTGTCGGGCGGCCTCCCCGGCCCAGCTGGGCAAGGAGCCCTGGGGTTAGTCCCGGGACTATCCAGGGGAAATGGGTGCTACCCGTTGGGTCAGCAGCCTTGCTCGGGGGGGGGTGGAGATTCAGGGCACAGGCCCCCATGCACCTAGGGCTACCAGATACTAAAGCATGGAAAGGAGGACAGGGAAGTAGGAAAAGGAGGACATTGGAGAACACATCAAAAAAAGTATTAATGGAATATTCTTCTCTTTTTAGGGGGCCTTGGAACACCATCCCCTAAAAATAAGGCATTCTGTGGCATTCCAGCATAATTTAACCCCATAAGTAAAAAGCCAGACAAAACCATGCATTTTAAAATGCCTGCCAGACGGAGGGCGTGAAGGTAAAAAGGAGGACGTCCTTTTCCCTGACACCTGGTAACCCTACCCGCTGCCAGCAGGTTCCCCTGATCCCCAGGCACCTTCCCCTGCCTGGGCCCAGCTCCCAAGCCCCTGTCCCACCACACCCCCACACCCAGCACTTTCTTTGCTGGAACTCAAAAGGCAGCCACCAGATGCTGAACCGCCCCAGTGTTTACATTTCCTGCGGTGGGCCACGTGCATGGGAATGCAGCAGGGCCAGGCAAGAAATTTTAAAAGGCCCCACTGGCCCCAGCTTCCAGAGATGGCTCAGGGCACTCTCAAGCTCAGTCGGGGCCTATGCCTCATGTGCCCCTGCCCAGTGACGACCCAGGGCCCAGCCCTGGGGAATCTGGGGGCTTGGGCAGAGTCAGCCCAAGAGATAAAGCCCTATTGCCAACTTTGGACACTGCTCACCAGGTTGCAACCTCCCCCAGGAATACAGGCAGCCATGACAACACACTTTGGCAATGCTGTCTCTGTCAGCCCATGGTGGGCATTGCCAATGAATGTCAACAAACCAGACTCCACGGTGGCCTTAGAGCTCTTCATTATGATAAAGAGGCTTCTGTTGTGTAGCCAGGCCAGCACTGTAAACACTGCTAGACGTCCATGGGTGCCTGTTAGCCAAAGGGTAGGCAACATGCCAGCCCACAATGCTGACTTGGGAGAGGAGGGAGGGACAGGACACAACTCCCCGCCCCTGCAAGTACTGAACGCTCTGCAGTCCAGTGGCCAACCCTGGTGATTTTGTTCAACAAGCAACGTGATTTTCAGCCTTGACTGAAATCAGTCTCACCATGGGAAGAGAAACTCCAACCCTCTAATGGCTCTGGCCCCTCTGGCTGGGGCCAGAAAAACCCAGGGCTGGCGCTAGGCAGTAAGCAGCCCCTACGTAAAAGGGGGGTGCCGGCATTTTGAGGGGTGTCAAAAGGGGACAGTACCATGGTGCTCCCCTGATGACATCACTCATCTGCAGCAGCATCGCTCTGCTGCGGGGGGGGGGGGGGGGCCCCACCAAGATCCCCAGCGCCGGCCCTGGAAAAACCCATCAGAGGTTCTGCAGGCAGAGCTGTCTCTCCTTCCTCAACAACTCAAAGCCATTCTTGGGCAGCAGGGAGGTAGAGAGAGCTAAAGACTCCACCAGCTCAGGTGTCTCCCCTCCAGTGTCCCTCTGTGAGCCGGGGGGATTCAATAGTACTTTTGCTTCTCCTGTATCCCTCCCTGTAGCACTTGTCCTGGGAAAGAACAGAGGGCAGCCAGCCCAGCCTGGAAGGATGCAAGAGTTGTGCCAAACAAGAGTGAGAGAGAAAACAAAACTGTGTCCTGGTTTTTGAGGATTGTCGTCTTCTTTCCTGTTTATTAAGATCTCCCTCAACCTACTAATTTGCAGTATTTTGCAGAAGCGCACAGAGTTGCTTGTCAGCGGGGCTTCTCTGAGCAATAGGAAATCCTGTGAGACACTAACACCTGGAACTCCCACGCCTTGGTCAGGAATGGCAGGGTTCTTTACCCCCTAAGGATAGATCCCTACATTAAGCAGAACAACCAGGTCTGAAAAATTAAAACCTCAAAAGAAAAACATGAAACATCTCAGTTAATTAACTACACAACCACCTCACAGAGAATCACAGGGTGAAGTTTGAAGACCAGTAGCCATAAGTTGCTAATGATGGGGAAGGGAGTTGGTTCAAAAGGAAGCTGACAACCTGCCCATCACAGCTTCAAATGCTACAACAGTCAAGCGACACCCAGCCAGAGCTATGAAGACTTAACTAATGGCCAACATTTCCCTGCTGCTCTCTTTGTCCTGTTCCCTGTCCTCTCTGCACCCTGAGCTGCCTCTGAAGGTCTGTTGCAACCATGCAAGCTGACTTGTGTGTCTATTGGACAGTGTGGTCTCATGATTTGAGAATTCAGTCAAAATTAACAAAGCCACCAAACCTTTTAAATACCTCTGCACAAGCTGCCACTGCTGTGATGCCCCCAGCTCACCCCAGTAACATTGGTTGTACACATGTAATTGAGCTGGAATTTCTACTTTCTGCTAAACTCCATCTGGGTTTGAGGTTTTGTCTGTCTTCATCCACCCCACTCCTGTGAGTGGCTTACAGCATCCTCCTCTTCCATGGCTCTGCCCTTAGAGGCTTACTGCTGACCTGGAACAGATGAAGAGGGTGGAATACAGTGGACCCTGGTGCTGGAAGTCTTAGTTTGGAGAAGATGGATTCTCACATTAGATTTAAGATGTTATGCTGTGCCAGTACAGGACGCAAAGACGGTCTACGCCTCTGTGGGAGACCTGATGAGCACCAGCACATCTTTGAGATCATTATATCAATTTAACAAATGCAAGGCAGGCTTAGAGAAGCTATACTTAAGAGCTTCGGGGGGGGGCGGCGCGGGGCGCTAATGTGCATGGGTCCTGTATTAGCATGGATACAAAGGACACAATTAGCTGATTAGCATAGTGGGTGCAGGACACAGTGGGTAATGGTATTTGGGGTTAATCTGCACACAAATCTATCAATATCTGTAATTCTACTAAGGGGAAATATGAAATACTGTCTTTTTATGAATTGCCACTCTATGTTTGTTGCAAATCTGTCTGAATTAGTTAAAGGGTAAAAACTACCCGTAGTTAAGGAGAGGCTTGTAGGAGGGGCAACTGCATGTTTCAGCCTGAAAGAATCTGAAAGGGGGGGGGGTGTTTGAGGCTATTTTAGCCTCTCTGCCTATTACTTCCTCTGTCTTTTGATAGCTACTTAAAAACTGGAATCACCAGGGAGAAAAGCAAACTCTCTCTCTGACTAGAGAGAAATCTCTTGCTGAGCTGAGATGGATGGAGCCAGTAGATGGTGAGAGCGGCCGGCAGCAAGCTGGGTGACATGAGTGACCAGAGGATGGAGCTGGCAGACAGCAGGGAGAGCCAGCAGATAGTGAGAGCAGCCAGTGGCGCTCTGGGTGGTGTGAGTGACCAGAAGGTGGAGCTGGTGGAGCCAAGGAACAGTTCAAGAACAGTGGTTCCCAACCAGTGTGCTGGGGCACACTGGTGTGCTGCGGCAACACCCAAAGTGTGCCATGTCGGCTGTGCAGGGCTGGGAAAAGACGGGTTAAAGTAAGGGGGAAGGCACCGGAATACAGTTCTGGGACCCCTTATTTTTAGGCAGACAGCCTTCTGGCCCCCCTCAAAATAGAGGAAGGCACTGGAATGCAGAGTTCCAGGGGTTCCCCTAAGAATAGCAGGAGCACCCCGAATGCAGCCTTCTGGTGGCTCCACCTTAGGCCCAGCCAGCAGAGAGGGACGGGAGGCTGGGAGTGTGCGAATCTCCCCCTGCAGGGTGGAGCAGCTTGTGTCAGGCAGCCTGCAAACGGCCCAGGTAAGGGCTTTGTGGGGGAGGGCTGCTGGGGGTTGTGTGCAGCAGGGATGTGTGTGTAGCAGAGGTGGTTGGGAACGGATGTGTAGCAGAGGGTGTGTAGCTCGGCTTGTGGGGTGGCTGTAGCTGGGGGTTGGGGTGGCTGTGGGCTGGAGGCTTAGTTCTGGCCCCTGCAGTGATGGAAGGGCCCATCACAGTCACCAGGGGGCTGGAGGAGGGGACCCACTGGGGTGGCAGGGAGCAGCAGTGGGGTGAGGATTTGCCCTGGGTGGCAGGGAGCCACTGTGGAGAAGGGGGAAGTGGGTGCTGCACCATGCTCCCATGCCCTCCCTCCCCACTCCCCAAGTTCCCCTCTGCCCTCCCACAAAACCACTCTTGTTCTCCCTTCCTCTCTTGCCACCCCTGTGCTGTTCCCCACATGGCTCCCCTTGTCCTCTTTTGCCACCCCACCCTGCTCTGCTCCCCACACTCACTCCTGCCACTGCACACAACTCCTAACCTCCTGTGTTTTGCCACCCCTGCTCTGCTACCCCTACTACCCCACATAGGAACATTTCTGAAACACTGTGCCATGGTTCATAAACATTCGTAAGTAATTTAAGTTAATCTGAATATTCATGAGTTTTTAATGGTGGTGTGACTCAAAAAATTTGAAGGTATCAAGGTGTGCCACAGCAGCGAAAAGGTTGGGAACCACTGTTCTAGAGGATAGAGTGAGTGACGGGTATATGGTGTTGGTGGACAGCTGGCCTGAAAGACATTCCTTATGTACCCTAGGGGTGGTTGGGAGCCTAGTTAGCACTAATTCTCCAGGTCAGTGCCAGTTTTGCCATTAAGTTTGTATGTTTTGTTATGCGGTATGGGTTGTTGGGAACTTTGCTCTATACTGATTTTTTTTAATTAGTGCTGATCTCTGTTATTTGGCCTTCTGCATTTTGTTTTACTACTATTAAAAGTTCTGTTTACTACACTCAGACTCATGCTTGCAAATGGGGAAGCCTTACCCCTTTGGAGTGCCCAGGGAACAGTGCAGGATTCCCCAGAAATCCGAGTGGGGGCTCGAGCTGGCTGGTGGTGTTACACTATTGGGAAACCCCTAGATATAGAACCTGGCCCTTGTCCTGCCAGCCTGCCCTGGCAGAAGGGTTACACAAATATTATCTAAATCCCTGTGAGCCAGGGGTTGCATGCTGGCTGGTTGGAGGGGGTAGTGGGGAATGACACTGTTGAACTCAGTCAGAAACAAAAATCAGTGGGGGTATTACTACAGATCCTGAGACAGGTAAAAAAACAGAGATTCACCACTTCTGGGGTGAATTGCATATACTGGTTAAGACCAGGTTCCAGCGAGCGAGACACCAACCAAAGAGCTTGTGCTATTCTGTGCCAGAGTTAAACTATCTGAGGGCACCTGCATTTTGAACCAACAAATTGACATGAACTTTTACAATGGGGGCAGGGTGAGAATCTCTGCAGAAAGTTTGGGGCACTGGTAGGGTCTCCATGGGAAAAATCAGACCTCTGGGGGAGATTCAGTTTGTGTTTCTACCGTCATTCACAGTGTGTTTTCTCTGTAAAGAGTTTGTCCTAAAAGAAATACTCAGCATAATCCAGTCAAACATCCCAGACTTATTTTGCCAACTCATTCCATTGGCAATTTGCTCCCCATCAGCCTACTAATAGGTACTCTACAGGGGTGGTTCCCAATCTGTGGTCCAGGGATCCCTGGGGGTCCATGGAGTTATTGCAAGGGGTCCAAGAATACGTCAGCCCCAGCCACTGCCACCGGTCCATGTTGGTAAGGGGTTGTCCAAATGAATTGTATTTGCCTGCTGTGAGCAGTCACACCCTGGATATGTCCCCACCCCTTGGAAGCAGGCAGGGGCCAGGTCCTCCACTGCCCTTCTGCAGCACTGCTGTCTGCAGTCAGTCCCCAATAACAACTATTATCATTTGGGGGTTCACAAAATTTGACATTAAAAGGAGTCCTCATACTCAAAAAGTTTGGGGCCTACTGCTCTACAGAAATGAACAAGGAGTCCTGTGGCACTAAAAGACTAACAAATTTGTTTATTGCATGAGCTTTCGCAGGAGAAAATCCCGCTTCGTCAGATGCTTAGAAGATGGAGGAGCTGTAAGTTCTGAGTGTCTGACAATGGGATTTTCTCCCACCAAAGCTCATGCAATAAACAAATTTGTTAGTCTTTTAGTGCCAGAGGACTCATTTGTTTTGCAGAACTAGACTAATGCAGCTGCCCCTTCACAACTCTGCAGAAATGAAAAGACAAGTCCACACCCACTTGTGGCCAGCACCTAAACTACAAGGACCAAAAAGGCAAATACAGTAATACTCAATATTGCAATCTTACAAAGGGGTAGCCAGGTTAGTCTAAGTCCAGCAAAACAAACAAGGAGTCCAGTGACACATTTAAAGACTAACAAATTTATTTATTGCTTGAGCTTTTGTGGGAGAGAATCCCACTTTGTCAGATGCTTGGAGATGGGGAACTTACCATCTTCAAACATCTGACAAAGTGGGATTCTCTCCTACAAAAGCTCATGCAATAAATAAATTTGTTAGTCCTAAGAAGTGCTACCAGCCTCCTTGTTCAATATTGCAATGTAATATGTTAATGACTGCCTCCATCAAAGGATGAACAGCTCAATTCCACAGTGCCTTTCTTTCCCCCTGCAGAAAATGAGTCTTAGGGCCAACAAATAATCCAGAAAATGTCATTTTGAATGCTGAGGCTCAACAGATCATGTCTCAGAGGGAATGTGCTTGCATGAACATTTCTTTTTTCATATCTGAAGCAGAAACCAAGTGATAATTGAGAAATAGGAAGGATTCTGGGTGTCAGCAGTTGACTTGACACTTAAGTATTAGAAATAAATGTTTTAATACTATCTGAGGTTAGACCATAAAAATAGTTGGCTAATAAAGCAGTAATGTTACCACTAGTGGATTTTATGGGACTTTACTGGCCTCTGGATCCATTGAGATAAACACTTCAGGGTGGGAGCTGATCACTGATTTGGCTACCTGCTACCAATGGATTCCACGTACTCTTTGGATTAATAATGAGCTTGCGTTGCTGGACATATCTGCCCCTTTACTGCAGGGGTTGGCAACCACTGCCAGCCCATCCTCCCTGACCCTCACAGCAGGTGCCAGTGGCCTCCCTCCACCACCAAAAACAGTTGCTGCAAATTCAGCTGGAGTGCCCACATAAGGGGGAGGAGCTACAGTGCAGCTCCACCCACAAGCGGCTCTTTCAAACACTGGGCCCCACGTGAGGGGATGGGGATAAGACTGGGAAGAACTGCCGGGCCATGGCTCCTTTGGCCTCACTGGACAAATGAGGGACCAGGGCTGGAGCCACTAGGGGAGAGGAGCTGCCATGTGCAGTGATGCAGCTCCCGGTACTGCTGAGCCCATGGGAGGGGCAGGGCCAGGGCCAACAGGAGACATCAGCCCTGGCAGAGAGGCTGTCACACAGAGCAGCACCACGGGACTGGGAGCCCCGCATGTCACTCAGAGTGAGGGAATGTGCCAACTTTGGCACACAATGGCAGGTCACCTATAGGGTCAGCGTGGACCTGAAAAGGCTATACAGAAAACCTAGAATGCTTTTTCTGCACCCTGCACTTGCCCGCCTGAGAGAATTCCTGCATGATTGAAACAAGAGGCCCATTGGAGTTGCTCCTTTTTGGAGCCAGCTAATCAGCAATCTTCCCTTACAACTCGGTTGTTATGACAGCAGTGTGAAAGCAATTCCAGCTATGGACAGAGATTCTCTTCACATACTTGCCTTGCACCTCATGATGTTCCAGTGAAAAGAGCTGTGCCCAACACTGAGGGTTTCAGAGCCAGCAAAAAAGATCCCTGACAACATAAACCAGGTTCTCTTCAAAGAACATGCTATTCTCAGCTCCATCCTGCATAGGTTCATAGAGAACACGCCAGCCACAATATCTGAGCAAGAGACTCACAGAGATACCAGCCATGGGGAATGGGGACTACTGTATGGAAACTTCTATTTTCAATACACCAGAGCTTGGAACCTCCCACACCAAGAATCTCTGAGAAAGCAGCAATTTGGAAGGGTCATCAAAAAGACCAGAAACAGTTTCATAGCCCTCAGCCCTTTCATCCATGAGTCAGCAAGACTACAGGAAGGCATAGGGAGTCAGTCATGCATCCAAAAGTCAACAAAACTAATGCCATCACCTAGCTCTTACAGAGCACTTTTCATCAGTAGATTCCACAGAACTTCACAAAGTGTCATTGTCATTAACCCCATTTTACAGGTAGGGAAATGGAGACACAGAAATGGGATGCATCTCCCTGCTCTATATGAATCTCTAAATATTTTGTTTTGTTTTGTTTTTTGTTTCCCTAATTCTCAGTAAGACTTCCCTATCCAGATTAGGCTGGTGATCCACGAGCCGAGAATCCTACCTGTGGCAGGTGCCAACGTCCAATACGTCATAAGGAGGAAAAAAATTTCCCAATAGGGTTGGAAGACGAATTATCTTCAGAGATACTGACTCCATGGAGCCTGAAACCCAATGGTCACAATTTAATTGGCAAGATATCGTTTATGCACGAAATTACCCCCCTCTTCATTTTAAACCCCACACAGTACACTCAATCTCGCCTCTAATTTTCTCCACAGAAAAGTAACAGGTGGCCCAGCACATGCATGGGGCCTTGCCAGTGTCATCGGCTGTTCCAGCACCAGCAGTCTTTCTAAGGTGAAAGCTGTCCCCTTTACTAGCATGAGATGATCAAATTCATTCAGCAGTTGATGAAATCCAGATGCTCATCTGGGTCACCACTACATGAGAGCTGATGTCTTCCCTCAGCTGTCTTGATCTCCATTACAGAAAATCCCCCAACCAGCTAGCTAGCTAGAAAATCCACCTACCTGAGCCGTGGTACAATTCCTGGTCCCCAAGGCAACCTGGCACCCAGGGTTTGTCAAACCCTGAGCTAACACAGCAGAGTCCCTCAGAAGAGTTCAGGCTTATTCGGTATTAAGTTCCCTCACCACCCACAATAATTCCCGAATGAAAAAATTGATGCTGAGTGGCCTCAACCAGCTGGGTTACCTACCATTACAGTGCAATGCAGGTCCAATCCCCAGTCATGCAGTACACCACTGTGGAAACTCTGCTTTTCAGATAGCGGGATCCTGAGTGCCTGGATAATGGATCATACAGTATTTTAACCAAAATCTCACCCTGACACAGACAACCATTCTCATGAAAGTAATCTTTCCATGAGATGTCACAGCAATTGGATGGGGGAGGGGGAGACACACCAAATAAAATCTTTATTTAGGAGAAATGTCTGTCTGTTTTGATGAGTGTTTCCTTCCCACCCATGCACTTATCTCAGCCAGATTTTGTAGCCTCTGAGTTAAAATACAGGTTTAAAGTTAGCTTTTAGGTGTGGGGTACATGTATAAGGCAGTTATACAACAAGTCTTCAGGCCCAAACCTGTGAAACATTAGCTTAAGGATTTAGCGTAAACAGGTCCAGATTAAGACATGTTGAGGCCCTAAGCTATGTCAAGATTCCAAGGCCCCATACCATAAAAAAAAAAAAAAGAGAGGGAAAAAAAGTGTATTACATTATGACAGAAAGGGTAATGCTAAAAGAAATAAGCCTTTAGACTTCCATATGTACATAGACAAAGATGCAGTAAAAAACTAAATAAAACATACATGTTCCAAAAAGCCTTATTTGCATTATTCAATGTCAACTGTGATAAATCATCTTAGTGATCTCTGGCATATTTAGAGGCCCCTCATAATGTGAGGCCCTAAGCCATGGCTTTACTTGGCTAGTGCCTAAATCCGGCCAACAGTGAAGTCACAACATGATGTAAGACAGTTGTTCCCAACCCATGGCCTGTAGGGTCTTTCAAAGTGGCCCACTCCTCCCCTCTGGCTGCAGAAGGGAGTTGCTGCCTAAGGACCCAGCTGGAGTATGTTGCCTTGAGTCTACAAGACCAGCGCAGGCTTCTTGCTGCAGCCAAGGTGATGTGAGTCCAGTGTTTCCTTCCCCTCGTTGCAACAGGGAGCACAGTAGAGCACTTCATCTGGGTCCATAGGCCCTGGTGTCCCTTCTGGAGCCAGAGGGAGTGGAGCACTGATCTCCCATTCCCCTGGCTGTTAGCAGAGAGTGGTGGCCCTTCAGGATTGTAAAAATGATATCGATGGCCATCAAGCCAAAAAGGATGGGAACTACTAGCACAAGATGCAACTTTGCAATAAGTGATTCTGCTAAAATTCTTAATAAATGCTCACAGGTTACTGCAAGGGATCAGCAGATGCCATTTTTGGTATTTTATGATAGGCATATCAGCTGATGTTTAACCATAGGGACACTGCAGAAATTAATTGACATATATGCTAATAAGCTTGAGCTAATGAATACACTGTCCTGTCAGCTAAGGACACCCAAATGTTATTAGACCGAGAAAGTTAATTAGAAGCAAAGAAAGCTGAACACTTCTATGAATATTCATGACAGCACCAGACTCCCTAACAGGACAACCCAGGGCGTAGATCGTTGAAATCCTGACCGCTGGAATCATTTAACATATCAGAGATAAGGCCCTGGTAACCCTACTCTAAGGGCTCCCCAAGGATTCCATGTTTGCCTTTGACATGACACCGGACACAAAATCAATACCATGTTACTGTTACACTCTTGTTTGGATCAGAAGTCTGGTGTATTTCCTAACCTTGTTAATAAAACTACTGAAAGCTCAGAACATTTTTCTGAAGCGTGACTGTCACAATCATGCAAGTCAGGGTTTCTAGTTTAACCATAATTCTAATAATTCTGGGACTGACCTAGGAACTGAAACCTGTCAAACACCAGAAGTCTAATTTGTCAATTGGGGATTATTCAATTAAGATTCAGGCAACTGTTTCAATCCACTGTAACCTAAATGTTATGTGTTGTTTTAGGTTATGGACCTCTCTCTCTCAGAGGCTCTTGCTATGTTTTTCCAGACACCCCTGAGCAGGGCCATCCCTAGGGATGGGTGTGGTACAGGGAAATTGGCCTGTGGGGGCCCCCACATCCCCTAGTGCTGGGGGGACGAGACAGGGCTGCCCTAGACTGAAGACCAGGCTCCGCACTCCCACCCCGTCCACGGGCTGGCTCACCGCCAAAGGCTGCAGGGAAGGGCAGCACAGGGCCCACCAAACCGTGGGGCCAGGGCAGTCAGCATCCTTCCACAGGGCCAGCCCTGGCCCTTAGGCAGCTTCTAAAATCCAGATGTGCTCTACATCTTTTCAGAAAACAAAACACAGACAACAGACCCCAACTGCCATTCCATCTGTTGTAACATTCTACCAACTGTCATTAAAAACTACATAGCGTTTTGGGGGGGTGCAAAGGACAAAAACAGAGACAGTATGTTGAGATTTTAAAGATACTCAGTGGCAGCGCAGAATCTTCCTTCTTGTTTAGTCTATTTCCCACAGACTACTGCACGCCCCCAAACAATTGTCTCTCTCTCAGACACAAACCCGATGTCCCATGTCTCTTTACAGCCATCCTCCCTTGTCTTGTTTCCTCTCAAGTTAACTGCATGAAGCACCTTGGTCTCTGGCAGGGACACAGTGACACAGAAAGACAAGAGACATCGCAAAGCTTAGTTTAATTTGATATTTAATCATAAGGTATTAATGTAAATTAAAAAATTTCCACCAGGGTCACATACATTCTCCCACAAAATAAAATGCTGTAAGACAAAGGCCCGATCCTGCATATGAGGCTAGTGGTCACTGGTTTTAGCCAGGCTGTCACTGCCGGCAGTGGTGTCCAGGGTACGCAGTGCCAAGAATGGAAGCAGAAAGGTCAATTTGCATGAATCAGCAAAATAATGAAAAATCAATGAAAGGAAAGAGAATTCTACAGAAAACATCATTCCTTCCTACCCCCTCAGGAAACAACTAGTTAATCCCATTAAAAGAGCCAAGAGCAGGGCGTGGAGATGGATGGCTCATTATGGAAACCACCACAGTACTACAGAGGCCTGAGTTCATTATTGCTTTATCCCAGTTTGGCCTAGGTCAAGGCTAATGTGAAATTCAAATTCACTTAAGGCCCCCAAAAACAGATCAATAACAGCACCTAAATCCCCATCAGGACATGGGTGTAAACTGATTTAATTTGTGGAATTTCTCCCAAGTTTCCTTCCTTGCCTGGGTTATGTACATCTTCACTGCAGTGCTAGAACTGTCTGAACAATGTTACATGGAAATGGGGAGGTCATTCAACTGAGCATCTCACAAAAACACTCCTCACCCAAAAACACAGACAGAATTACTTTAAAATCACCTCCTTCTCTTCCTAAAAAGCCAACTTCTGACTCAGTTCTCCTTTGCTGAGACTACTCGAAGGGTTACATCTTTTGCTCAAGCTAGTGTACTTGCTACAGTTCTGCAAGCTAGCTGTAGGGAACCCACAGAGAGGCACTCAGAGACTGCTCATATGTTAGTATGGGAAAGGTGCTTCAGAAACTGCACTGCCTTGCCTGCACTGTGTCATTTACTGGGGCTGCCCTAGGAATCCCCAAATCACTCCCCATGTATTTGTTTGTCATGAACACACACAACGATGCTTTGTTCATGAAGAACAGACAGTAGAGATTGTGGGGGTGATACCCCCATCCTTCCCCTAACAGACTTACTTAGACCAAGTTAAAAATACAAAACAATTTTACTGGTTGCCATCTCCAGGGTTGTCTCGCATGTCCAGTGGACACAGGTGATGTTTTTTTAAATTAAATAAAGGTTCCCTTTATTATTCCCAAAGAAGAGCAAGAAAGAACATATGGCCATTGAAGAATGCAGACACTCTACCTGACAGGGAACTAGTGAAGGTTGATCCTGGGCTTGTCAAAACAGTTCAAGGGATTTAGATTTCCAACTTCTATTGAAGTTCAATGGCATTTGTGCACCTAACTCCATTACACCCCTTAGAAAATCCCAATCTAAATGTTTGCTCATCCATCCCAGTCACTGAAAGAGGAACACAAAGTTTAGGGTTGACTTAACAGAAGAATTTTAAATCCTCCATGAGGTTTCCTTGCTCTCCAAAGAGACATTATATATATTTATCGAGGTGCTTGTTTTAAACAATATTCTCAATTATATGAGTGTTAGTTCTCCACTCCTCAGATCACACATTTTGGTCAGAGTAAGGGCCACAAGCGGAAACCACGTTCACTACCACTTTACACTGTTCGAAGTTTATTCTTCAGAGAGCTCTGGCTAAACCCCTATTACCCTGCTTCTTGCCCCCTCTCGCAACACACGCATCCCACAGCAAGTGCTGCGTGTCACCTCAGGTTGCTGACCACAGACGATCCCATCCATAAGGGCCCCAGACAAGAGAACCATCCACTTGCAGTGGGGAAACAGCTTCACGAAGGCCCTGCCCGTGATGCACCAAATCAAAGTATCCATCCCACAGTAGTTCCTGCTTGCATCTGAAGGAGATCCCTGAAACCTGGCAGTGTCACTGTGCCGGGCACTTGAAGGCACGTTTGCTTTGCATCTGAGGATTTTAAACAAATCCACTTACAAAAGACTGCAGCTATAGGGCTGAAGAAAAGGAGGCAATGCACGCTGTCCCCCGCCTCAAGCTTCATGCTGACATGAGATGGTGATCTAAGCAGACACGTTTACATCCCTGAGTGAAATGGCACTGTTGGCGGCCTCTGAGGGTTTCTCCTCAAGCACCATAGTCGGTGTGTCTATGGCAACTGCTGTAGTGTCTATGGTGGGAAGAGGATTCAAGCCCTGTGTCAAGATCTGTTGAATGGTTTTCCGCAAGTTGGGGTGCAGCTGGTTCTGGGTCTGGTAGAAAACTTCTAAGGCAAAGGACTTCAGGGAGCCAGTGCAGAGATCCTCATACAGAGGAATTGTGTACATTCGAGACATCTGGATAACACACAACACACAGAGATTAAGAGAGACAGCTACGTGAAGGACACACCAGACAGTTCTCTGTGACTTAAGATCACAGGCAGTTGTTATATTTGTTCAAACTCTCTCTTAGTTAAGACCTATCAGATTACTTTAAATCAGTTCAGTATCAGTAAAACAAGGGGCTTTTAAACGTCTGTCTAAGAAAGGGAAAGGGCACAGTGATCAAGTGCATTAGCCTTTCATTTTAACAATACCAAGAAACTAATGAGCTGGGTCTGATTGCCCTCAACCTCATCTCTGGATATTTAACCAACAGATTAAAAAAAAACTGTCACATAGCCTGGGATGGGTTGCAGTCTCTGCTCTAGAGATTCCAGGTCTGGCAAAGCAGAAGCTGATGCAGAACATCACTGAGGCGGACTGTGCAAGAGCTGAGTTGGGAGTGGGAAGCCAAACTAGAGTAGTGCAACTCTTAGCCAATCCATCATAGAAGAAAGGAGTGAAACAGAAACAGAGAATCAAAAAAGAATAAAGGACCTCAGGAGGTCATCTAGTCTAGACCCCGGCACCAGGAACGTCGCTGCCCTGGGAAAGGACCTGGGGCACTGGTGCAGGCCCCGCCCCCACCTGAAGGCCCTGCCACCTGGCGACAGGCCATGCCCCCAGCCGGGGACAAGGCCAGGAGCAGCCGCCACGGCTGCGAGCGGCTGGGCCCCCGGATCCCCAGCCGAGGTTGGGGCCGGGAGTGGCAGCCACAGCCACGGGTGGCTGGGCCCGGATCCCCAGCCAGGGCTGGGGCACAGCCATGGGCAGCTGCGCCCCAGATCCCCAGCCAGGGACAGGGCTGGGAGTAGCAGCCGCGGCCGCGGGCGGCTGGGCCCTGGATCCTCAGCCATGGGCGGGTGGGTCCCAGACCTCCAGCCTGATACCAGGAGTGGCGGGGCCCCACCAGACCCAGGGCACTGATGCCGGTATTTGGGGCACAGACCCTGCGTGCCCAGCGCCAGTGACGCCCCTGCCTGGCACTCAAAGCAGGACCAAGTATTATCTAAGACCATCCCTGAAATGTGCCTGTCCAACCTGCTCTTAATAATCTCTAATGATAGAATTTCCACAACCTCCCTACACAAATTATTCCAGTGCATACCCTGATCATTAGAAAGATGTTGCTAAAGTCCAACCTAAAGTGCCCTTGCTGCAATGTAAGCCCACTACTACTTCTCCTCTCTGCAGAGGTTAAGGAGAATAATTTTTCTCCCTCCTCCTTGTAACAATCTTTTATGTACCTGAAAATTGTTATGTCCCCCACTTCCAACTACTCTACTAAACAAACCTAGTTCTTTTAGTTTTCCCTTACAGGTCATGTTTTCTAGAACTTTAATCATTTTGGTTGCTCTTCTCTGGAACTTCTCCAGTTTATACACATCTTCGCTGACAGATGGTCAGGACAATGTGGTGTTCTCTCAATTTCCACCATTCCCACCCACTGACAGGTGAACCAAGTTCAGCCCCTTTGCAACACACCTGATCTACACTTGGCCAGGAAGCAGTTCCAAGGTCTCTTTCACGTTGCACATCTCATGCACTGAGAGGTGCAGTGCTTTTTAATCCAGCAGTTAGTACCTGGTATTCCAAGAAGTGTCGGACTTTGTAAAGATCTGGGTAATAGTCATTTCGGACTACGATCTGCAACCAGCGGATACGGATCTCTGCGTTCATGGAGTCCAGCTGAGAAGAGTAACATTCCGAAAGCTTTTTTATCACCTCTGAAAAGAGCACGGATACAAAGAGAGACTTTGTTACTGGCAGATGTTTTGCCAAGTTTAAAGGAAATTAGACAAAAGTGGATGAAAAACATTAACCTGGGATGGGGGCTCTGGCATTAACAGAGTGAAGTAAGCTCAAACTTTACTGCCTTCACTATTTGTCCCAGGACTATTTGCTTGCTGAATTGGTGTAGTACTCACCATGAGGCAGCGGTGACCCATCCAGCAATCTGTCCAAAAAAAGCACAGTTTGGAACGTTCTCCATTTAGTGATGTCAACACTGCTGGCAGCAGCAACTGCATCAAGAGGCTCAGTGGTCCAAAGCCTGAAGAGGGTCTCCACTGGTGTGATCAGACTGGATCCCTGAGATAAGTCTGGCTCAGCCAACGGAGGTCCTGTAGCATTGAGCCAATGTTCAAACTCCAGTCCTGCAACAAAGAGCATCAAGAGGATCTCTGCACCCAACTTGACTGTCTCAGGCCTGCTTCTAGCATAGTTAAGAAAAGTTCTACCAACAGGAATTGGATCACCTTCTGATTGTAGCAACACACAAGGGGGCAAGGTCCCAGGAGAGCCTTACTAGTCTTAGCTATTTTCCCAGCAGTGTGGAGCAGTGAGAGTTTGTCATTTGCTGTCTCCTTTCCGATGTAAAACGTCTCTATCCAATACTAACCCTGATGCTATCTAGTGCTTAGTCATTATGGTGATGGGAACTTGTATACCTAAGAGGATAATGATGAGGCAGACAGAAAGGAAGATGAGGCATCTTGGCTCCAACTTTCGCTTAGACTCCCCTTCATATCTCTCTCTCAGTGATTTTAAGACCTCAGTTCTGACAAAGACTCAAGTAGAGACTAAAATGCAAATAAGTGATCGGGAAAGAGCTTCTGCTCTGCAGAAAGGGGGACAGGTGACTGCCCTGCTAGTGGGAATATAAGCGATTTCAGATTTATTCCCACTTTCAGAAGAAAGATCAAACAACATGTATAACTCTGAGCTTGCGGAATCAATGGCAGGATAGTCAACTAAAGAAAAGTATTTACACAGGAACGTCAGGGACTCATACCACCTGCAGCTTCTTAGTGAGAGGAACTTGTGTCTAAATTCCATTTCTATTTCATTACAGAAAACATTTATGTTCTATCCTCTTTCTCTAGATTTGATGACTGATGTTACAAGCTGAGGATTAATGGCACGAATTAGGCTCATAACTGTTTTAATGCCAAAGATGAATCAGTAAGGAAGTTTCATTTTCTTCAGATCCAACATTTTCTTATACATCCTCTAATCCCAGCCCTAGGCTGTTGCTTTCAAACGTTCTTTGTGTAAACAGTAAACTAAACTATCTCCTTCCCACCTGCTTTGCTGTGAACACATTGGTCTTTCAGTTCTGGAAAAAAATTCAGGAAGGAGTCCAAAAGATCTTGAGCTACAACGCTGGTGAACTTGTATTTCTCAATGTATGCCTGAAACAGAGTGAAAGAGTGAATTATGGTTAGGAAGATGGTGAGAGATTGATGAAGAATAATGGAGCCTGATGTAAATATACAGAGATGAGGAAGTGAGAACAGCTGTTGGGAAGGGGTTCCAGTCCAAAAGGATAGCGAAGGGGAAGGAAGACTCGACTCAAAGCTAGACCAAAATGTAAGGTAAAGGAAGCACCATTGTATGCGGAAAAAAAAAGGTGCAGTCATGCAAAGGTTCCAAGCTCAGTACAATTTACTTTAAGCAAGATCTTTGCTACACTGAAGTATCCAGGGAAGCAAGGAAGTGTTTCAGTACCTTCACACTTGTGAAAATTAGAACACAACTGACCACCACGGTATTCACCGACAAGTTACAAGAGATGAACAGATGCCCACGTACAGGCTTGATATATTAAGAAGAGAAAGAGGATGAGTGAGAGGGAAGTCACTGAGAAAAAGAGAGCACAGTGAGGTGCCAGCAATATGAAAGTAAGAGAGAGAAAAAGTGAGAGGAAAGCAAATGAGCTTTGTTGTTAGTTTTTAAATAGAATTTATACAATATTTGCCATGGAGCCACTGGACACCCAGGCTTCCCCACCTATAATAATGAATGCTCTATAGAGGGGGTCCTAACTGTTGGGTTTGCTAGTCATGCATGAGAAAACCACAGCAAACTAGGGACTCTCAGTAGCAACAGGAAGGCAAACCCAGTGAGAACTGAACTATTCCATGCAGCGTTTTTCATTGACTTGGAGCCCCACGTGATGAGTAACAAAGATATATGGCCTTTCAGAGCACAATGTGTTAAGTCAATGGCACTCTCATGACACCCTTGCAGTCAGAGATGGACAGCAGCCTGGCCACATTCAGTTAGGAGATAACCCAGGAGATACTCACTTGTAGTGTCTGAGTAGTGGCAATATCGTTATGCTCTTTCAGACATAATTGCTCCCCACCCCCTCATCGCTTAGCTGCCCTGACACAAGAGCAATCAGAAACCGAGATGGAAATGTGCAAAGGATGAGGTACATAGTCACACTGACTCTGAGGAAGGTGTCAAAGTGTTTAGGGTCTCCGCAGAGCTGGGACAGATAGTATACAAAGCAGTAGCCTTTCTCGTAGGTGAACAGGTTCATCAGATTACTAGGATTCACACCTGAAAGGAAAAAAAAATAGCAGTGTTGTAGGGCACTTGACAGCCTGGGATATGATCTAGATCAGTGGCTCTCGACTGCTGTTTTGCCACACAAAAGTGTGTTGCTGCAACTCAGCCCCTGATGGAAAAAAATCCTCAGAGGCAGGGTGAGCTGCGGCAGTAGGACACACTGTGGTGGCTGCCCCTTTAAAAGCTGCCACCACAAATCCATGTGATGGCAGGGGTGCCCTTTGAAGAGCCACTGCTGCAAGTGCCAACAGAGGTGGTCTGGTTTTGGTAGCACGCAGGGGGAGGATTCCCCTCAATGGTGGCAGCTCCGCAGGTTGAGGCATCCCAGTGTCACACGTGGCTGGAAGGACTCCCAACCATGTCGCGACACTAAAAGGGTTGAGAACACCTGATCTAGACTTATGTGAAAATCTCTATGACTTGAGCCATTTCAAATTCCAGGCCACTCTCTAAGGCCTCCCTCTGAAGACAGATCTTTCTCTCAGTGCAACCTTCTCAGCAGACACAAAGTGCTGCCAGTTTTCTTGTCAGTGACTCTTAGCACACCAACACTTGGAGATTTCAGGATTTTTCAGCCTGTGACTGAATTCATAGAGCATTTTATTTTGCTCTGTGTAGCACTTAAGACTGTAAGACTACTTCATGATCTGGTGTATTATGTCCCTTTTACACAATGAAGAAATATAAGCAAGGTACAAACACAGACGACCAGCACCAAAGAAAAGCACCCCCCAGAGAACAGAACTGAATTTAGCTGAGGAAGTAACAACACATCAGCCTCTAAAATACTGCAGCGCTGAGTCAACAGGAATGCAAACCGTGTGTTTTTTAATGCATGCTCATATACTGGTGTGTGCATATGCTTACATACAAATCTATAATCATCATATATGCGCACACCAGGGCATCTAACAGAGCTGACTTTCACTGCGGTTCCCACATAAATCATTTTTATTACAACCACTTGTTTTGACATGCCCAAATTTTCTAATGCATTCAGCTTTCAGGGAACAAATTTTCTGCACTTTGTCTCTGTCCCATAATGTTTATTTTGGAAACTGAAAATAAAAATCATTCTCGACTTAGCAACAACTTAAAAAACAGCCTTCCAAAAATGTTTAAAATGGCAGGAGACTGACTGCTCACCAAAGGCAATGTTCCTTCATTTATTTTTACATTGTTCTTCAAATTAAACAGAGAAAATATAGGCCAAGACTTTCAAACACTCGGTGTCTACACAGACTCCTAAATGTATATTTAGGCATTTAAATAGACAGCCTGTTTTTAAAACACCACCTCCCAGATATGGTTATACTAGAAACACAAGGTTTTAGGTCAATTTACAGACACCACAGTAACTGTTGGGGTGGTTCTTGTCCACGTTTTCCTCCTTGCATCGGTGGTGCACATTCTCATCAGGAAACAATGAGAAGTTCTGTGGCACATTAGAGACTAAGCAGAAAATCGGGGTGGGGGATAAACTTTCATGGCTGGAACCCAGTTAGTCAGGTGCACTGATGAAACAAGTTCCAGCCCACAAAAAGCTTATGCCCCTCCCCTCCCCCCAAATTTTTTGTTAGTCTCTAAGTGCCTTGTCATTTGCTGAAAACAGACTACCACAGCTATTGCTCTGAATCCTCACCAGATGTGTATCCACTGACCAAAGAGGGGGAATCTGGAGAGGTGACAGCCCAGTCTTTCAGCTCTCCTGGCTCCCTGCTGGGAACTCAGCAGCTCCAGAGGCTCCTGTTCCCACAGGAAGTGGAAGAAGCTGCTCAGGACTCTCTCCTTGCCATTCCTCACTGGGAGCACAGCAATGTTGGACTGTCCTGACTTATTGGGATCCCATTCAATCTCAGGGGGGAGTGAATGATGGGAAGGGGCCAGCCAAGCTTCTTGCCCCAGCCTGCAGCCATCACAAAGGGGGTCCAAAGCTGCCTGGGAGCAGGGTCCAAAACCACCCAGGCTTATCAGCCTGGCTCCCAGCTCACACCCAGGGGTCCTGCTATCCAGCTCCCCAGGAGAATGGGAGGCAGCTGAACTCCAGCAGCCTTCCCTCCTAGTCAACTCCATAGCAAGAGCCATGAAACTGACAGGCCGGCCAACAAGGATGTAAAGGAGGCTGTGTCTACACAGAAGCTACATCACCCTAGCTATGCCTCCCATGAAGGTGGAGTTATGATACTGGGTAGAAAGGCATTGACATAGGTGGGAGAAAAGCTGTAATGTAGACTGCCAGAATTAGGCTGACACAAGCTGCCTTATGTCAACCTAACTGTGTAGCCCTCCGCAGTTCCTGTATCAACTGTACCTGGCTCCAGCTTCACCTGAAGCTTGCTAACAGGGCTGTCCTCACCAAGGAGCTTCATCTGTCTGTGGAGGGCATCAAGGCGGAATGCCGTCTCCAGGCATGTGAAGGCAGCACCTGCCCAGGGAGGGGGGGGAGAGAGAGAGAGAGATTATACACACACTCCATTTCAAGCTAGTAATTCCATCACTGGTATACTAAAAAGTTACAGGCTACTGAAAAATGAAAGACAAATGTCACAACAGGAGGGAATCATATGAACCATTTACAGGGAACCAATGTTCCCTCTAAGCCTATGATGCAGCTGGGCAGGTTCTGAATGCCACTGAGCAAGTTCCCTGCTGGTTCCTCGACTCCCATTGGGCCCCTTCCCCACTGCCTTCCAGCGCCTGCAGTGCATCCAACAACTTGTTCAGCTACATCATCAGCTCTGAGGTAACACTGACTGTGTAAATAAACAAAAAGCAAGAAAAAAGAATTAGATTAGAAATATCTCTCTCTTCTACTCCCCAAATTCACTGGAAGCCTGAGAGGAAGAGTTAATGTTTGGGTTCTTGTCACACTAGTCAGGGGTCTCAAACACCCTGCCCCTAAAGCTATTTCCTGTGGCCTGCACTGACACCATTGTTACTAGTATTTAAGACCTGCTAAGTTGATCCGGAGATCCACTTAATAAAACCACTTCAGCTGGCGTAGCACTGAGTCGATGGGAACACATTTCCCATCAGCGCAGTGCAGTAAAGATGCTGAGCTGAAGGGGAGCTGGAAAGTCAAGAGGATTACACCAGCTGCTCTGCACAACTTGTGTAACTCCCAGCGACTGCCGCTGAATTTTGCCTCTAGTGTCCCAGCCTAGGAGCTGTTGTCTCACAGAGGAGATACAGAAAGTAAGATTCTGACAAAGTGTGGCTGATAAAGCTTCTTTACCTGTAGTGTCCTTGCCAAATTCTAGTTTAAGGTATTCTACCTCCCATCTCCTCTGCAGAAGCAAGTAGGTAAATTATTCTGCATTTCCTGGCCCTAACTTCTGAGCAGAACTGCTCTGTGTTGTTAACACATTGCCATTTTCATCTTAGAACTGGCAGCATTCTTCTGGTGAGTTAAGTGATCTCACTTCCCCCTTCACAGACAGAGGGAGGGACTGAAACGAGGTCCTAAAAGCTACATTTTGATTAAGAAAATGGCCTCAGTCCAGGCTGTCTCCAGTAGCTTTCCTTGAAAGGTTTCCAATTCCATTGCAAGGTTAGGTACCCAGGGGCAACTTTGAAGTCTTAATGTTTGGAAAGGGCTATGTAAAGAAACAGGTATTAAATGCATCAGGTCCTGGAGAACTTTGGGGGGGGGGGGGGGGGAGAACCCATACAGGAAGTGGAACCAACTGTTAGCACAGAAAATTTACAAGATTTGGAGCATTTTTTCTAACTAGGAGCAGGGGAAGATCCAGAGAAGCACCCAGGTTTAGTTTGCTGGTGGATTTCACCAGCAGCGATGGGAGATATGCACACTACTCAGAGGAGCATACATTATATATGCTAGAAGTTAGGAAGTTGTCTTCCTGCCATGTTCCCAGTGCACTGTGCCAACAGGAGACGCCCTCTGGTCGACACAGCTTTACTCTTCTTGTGGGGGGTGGCTTGACAGTGTCAATACCTGGGTTTGACTGAATGGATCTCCACTGCCACTCAATAGATTCCACACTGCCAGCAAAGCTACCAGCAGTGTAGATACTGAGAGGACTGGACAAAGACATCCAGCTAGGGAGATCAGTAATGCTACGCATCTAGTGAAACAGTAATACAGAAATTACTGCACCTGCTCGATCTAAAGGAGAGAAGACAACTCAAAACTCAAAAACACAAAAATTTTTTTTTCCCCCCCCCCCCCCCCCCCCATAGAGATGAAAAGGGTAACGTGTATTGGAAAAACTAACTGGAACTGGAGAAGAGCTAAGCTTAAGTACAGACTGGAAAAATAACAGGATATCAGACAAAGGCATTTATCAAAGAGGCACACAAAAATTAAGATCTAGAAGAGTCTAGCAGTGGGAGAAATTAGAAGAAAAAGTTAAGTGAACTAGAATGCCTGTGGTGAAAGAGATCTGGACATGAGATCATGACAAAATGACAGTCAGGAAAAAACATTATACCCTACTATAAACCATACAGAAAGGATGGTTTACATCACAGAGGTCAGGTGACATAGTACTATCCCTAAAAGAGTCCATACAGTCTAACAAGGTTCAGTTTTTGAGTGAAGAGGACCACACACAAGAACAGTGCTTCTCAACCACAGTGTCACAACACAAAAGTGGGTCACAGCACAGTGGTTAGTGTACTGTGGACTAAAACTGCCCCTAACCTCCCCTCTGGCCCTGAGATCAGCCCTGGCCCTGGGCGCAGCTGGGGAGGCTGGCATAGCCCCAGCCACAGCAACTAGCCTGGATCTGGCCCCAAAATGGCCCCATCCCCAGCTGTGGCGGGGGTGGCTGGCCCAGCTCCAGGCCTGAGACTTGCCCTGGTCTCAGCCATGACACAAAGGCTGGCCCAGCCCTGAGACTAGCCCCAGCCCATGTGGCTGGCCTTGCCCTGAGACCAGCCCTGGCCCCAACTGTGGTGGGGGTGGTTGGCCTAGCCCCGGGAGTCAGGGAAACAAGGGGGCATCCACAGTGGGCCAAGCATGGGGGTGAAAGGGAGGGCCAGTAGAGGTGGGTTCAGGTGGCAGGCAGGATGGGTGAGCAGGGGAGGAGGTGGGTTCAGGCGGGAGGGAGTTGGGCAAAGATGCAGTGGGTGCGTGGGGTGCTTGGCATGTTGCACACAGAAGGTTGAGAACCCCTACACCAGGACATAGATTCAAATAGTAAATCACAAGAATACAAATAGGCTTGCATTACAGGTCTCCTGGTCAGGGGAAAAGGATATCAGGTAAACAATAAACAATGATAAGGGGAAAAGGATATTAGGTAGACAATGATAGGGGAGATCAAAGAGGAACTAAGGCCTTGCTGCACTACACAGCTAAATTGACCTACGCTGTCAACAAAACTCTGTAGCATAGACCAGCCCTAATAAAGAAACAGACAGTAACAGGCAACTTAATTTACTAATCACATGCAACATGGTCAATTTCACACCAGGACAACAACAACAGGGGAGCAGTTGCTCAACAACTGGGACAGCTGCTTTTTGCAATTGCTAGTTTTAAAGGAGCAAAGAGAAGAGACTGAATCCAGCAAGGATCCTCCTCTTCCCCACAAAGACAGCACTGACAGAATAATCTGAACTACTCATACATGTTGTTTTGCACCATTAGAATTGTAACCACTCTGGTAAGTGCATTAAATTCACAATGGCGGTCAAACAAAGGAACAAAAGGTTAGAACAGGTTCTAAAGGTTAGAACAAAATCCAAATAATACTGAAAAATATTATAATGAATGTCTTTATGCAAACTGATGGCATCCTTTCCCCTAGACCAGTGTTTCCCAAACACTGTGCCACAGCACATGGGTATGCCATCAGGCCTGAGCAGGTGTGCCACAAAATTTTTTGAAAAACCACTCAAAGAGCTCTGGATTGGCTCATTGGCTTGTGAATATTCATGAGTTCTTTGGAAACTATATTGTGCTGTGCCCCAAATTAATTAAAGGTAGCAAGGTGTGCCAGGCCAGAGAAAATGTTGGGAACCACTGCCCTAGACTTCCATTCAGGTAGCCCTCATCAATAAACCAAAACATAGGAGTCCAGAAAGGGACAACCAAAGCAATTGCAGGCATGGCAAGACTGCTAGGAAAGACTGAAAAGAACAGAACTGTTCAAAGAGGAAATGTAATAGGGGACATGATAGAGGTACAAAGAATAATGAATGGAAGAGAGAAGGTAAATTGGGCACTCCTGCTTACCCCCCTCTCCTAAAGAGTGGACAAGGGAAATGCAATCAAGTTGAGAGACAACAAATTAAGAAATGACCAAAGAAAACACTTTATAAACATACAAGACAAAACTGACCTATGAAGTTCATTGTTACAAGGTATCACTGAGCCCAAGGGCTTCTCAGGATAAAAAATATCTATCTATCTATCGGGACACTGAGATCATCCCCACTTAGATTTGATACGGTCATTTACAGGATAGAAAATCTCACCCTTCAGAGCTTTCGCCAGCTATGACTGCGGACGGGTAGGAAGAAACTACACCATGGACAAGTTATCCTGTCCGTGATGACAAGATTTCTTACACTTTCCTATAAGACAGTGTTTCCCAACCAGTGTGCCACTGCACACAGGTGTGCCACGGAATTATCTGAACAACTACTCAAAGAGTTCTGGATCAGCTCCTGAATATTAATGAGTTCATTTGGAGACTATGGTGGTGTGCCTCAAAATAATTAAAGGTATCAAGGTGCCATGGCAGAGAAAAGGCTGAGAACCACTACTCTGAAGCACCTGGCACTGGCCACGGGCAGAGATAGGTTGCTGAAGAGAGGGACTGCTGATTCATTGCATGATTCACTGCAGCAATTTCCATGTTTCTACTGCATGTAAATCTCTTTGAGATCTTTGGCTGACACATGCTAGGAACAGCCATCTGTGTCAAGTCCAAACCAAAGCAATTCTTAATTCAGAGTGCTATGCTCATTGACTACATGGTGGCTTATGCTAATGAACAGTAAAGATGAAGAACAACAGTGTTCTAGCTGTTCTACCACAGTACAGCACTCCCAACACTAATATTTATACTGGGACTTTGAAGTCCCAACTCTCAGCTCCACAGGGTCAAAAGTCAAATCTTTGAGGGCCTCCTTTCTCTTATTCTGTTGAAAGCCCAAATATCCTGTGAGCCCCTTCCCACAAGCTGGGAGAAGCACAGCACCCCTTAGACAAGTCAAACACTAACAATGGTGACAGCTGTACCATAGATCTCAGTGGTGATCCGGCGCTGGGCGTACGTGGCCAGTCCCTCGCTCAGCCACATCTCTTCCCATGTGGCATTAGTGACCGCATTGCCAAACCAGCTGTGGGCAACCTCATGAATGACGTCAATGATGAGGAACTCATCGCTCTCCAGAATGGAAGAGATTATGAAGGTCAGGCATGGGTTCTCCATAGCAACGATGGGGAAGGATGGAGGAAGAAAAACAATATCATACCTGGAATGGAGGAAAACAGAGAAATAGAAGTTACAGGAGCCAAATAAATTTCATTCACCCAAGATCACACAGAAGCATTGTTGAAGGAAAGCTTGTCCGAGGGCTAACGTGTTCTCTTTATTTTACCTCCTAACCTGTTACTTGAGCCCCCTAGTCAATACGCTCCAAGGTCAGACTGAAGCAACACCCCCAATCTCCTCCACCAGGTGATCAGCACCGGCCCATTAAGCTGTGATCAGACAGCAGAGGGGGGTATGAAAGCTTTCCTCATGCTTATCCTTAACAAAGAAATACAGCAGCCCTGTGCATGTAGCTTACTCAACAATACCCTCAAAAACAACATGCTCATCTCATAGTACCAAGGCTTCGAGTCACAGTCAGGCGTAACTCCAGTAATACACTACATGCTTTAGAGCAGGGTCTCAAATTTGCCCCCATAGGCTGCATGCAGGCCCTAAAGTTATTTCCTGTGGCCTGCAATGATGACACCATCATTATCAATATTTGCAATATTGTTGTATAAAAAGGTTTCAGTGGTGCGGCCCTCAGGCTAATGTACTAGCCCTCATGTAGCCCTCATGGTGATTTAAGTTTGGGACCACTGGTTTAGAGCCCACCCCCGCAAAGCGCAGAGTACCATCAACTCCCACATCAGTAAGTGACAAGCATGTTTAGAAGAAAGTGGCATGGCATGTGTAGAGGACTTCGCCAGTCCACAGAAAGACTCAATGCCCAGAAAACTCCAGTCCTCAACGGTGCCCACCCCAATGACCTTATGTACAAATACCAACACATCAATCAGAGAGAGAGAGACAAAACGGGTTTTTACAAAGCAAAATAAAAGAGGGAGATAGGGACACTGCTATTTTTGTTTTGAGTAAATGAAGTTTGCTTGATCTATGATTTAACCAAAACATGAACCATTTCCCCACCCAGGCAGAATGCTGTGCAAGTTGGGAAAGGTGAAGTAGAGACATTCTCCACTGTAACAAAAATGGAGTGCTGGCAAATACAGAAGGAGCTTTCACCACCTGCTTTCATGTTATTACACAAACTACACAAATCTAGCTGACGATACTGTAGCAAAATGCACAGTTCAAATACCGCAGGATGACACATGAAGTTGAGTGTTAGCAAATCAAACTTTAAAGAAATAATTTCTTAACTCTGCTGAGAATCCCAAAGTCTCCTGGGAAATATGGTGTTAACAATCTGATTGACTGATTGATTGAAAAAACTCAATGACAGGTCAGCACATCATATTTTAGAAGAACTGGTTAGGGTTCTGTAAAATCTAGTTATTCCAGCTTGTCTGCAGCTTCCTGGAACACACAGAGATTTCCTCTTATGCCAGTTCCTTTAAGCTTTTGCTGAAGATCAATTCCAGCCAGCCGAACTTCACTTTTTATTGTAATGATCGGTATTATTTTATTGTGTAGAACTAAGATACTGATCAATATGTGATTTATAAGTGTCTTGCATATATAAATGCAAGTTACTTACTGTAACTGGAGTTCTTTCAGATGTGCGGTCCCCATCTGGATTCCAAATGCATGTGTTCTGGATGCTGGAGCCGAACTAGCAGTGTTCATCAACTCACAGGCACATCATGCATCAGTCACATGGTGTGTCCAATGCAGGTCCCTCTTAGTCACAGGCAGAGAGCATGTAGCAGAGGGGAAGTAGGGTGGGATTGGAATCCAGATAGGAACCACACACCTCAAAGTACCTCCAGTTACAGTAAATAGCCTCCATTTCTTCTTCGAGTCCTGGTCGCTATGTGGATTCCAAACAAAGAAAGGGTAGTGAGCAATTCCTTCAGTATGGAGGTGGGAGCAAGGGAAGTGAGTCTGTAGGACTGCATGGCCAACGGCCATATCTGCTACTGCAGACAAGACCACAGTGTTGTGAGTCTGGAAGTGCAGACAGAGAACTAAAGTGACCATGTTAAAAATGTCCCCCCTGCCCCCAAACATCTGCAAGGATGATGGACATGGTCACTTATGCCCATGTGGCGTAAGCACTGATGCCTGGTGGCAGAGACACTTGAGAAAGGGAGTAAGGATGATTGAGGCAATGGAATATTTATCTGGAAAGATGTTGAGAGGAAAGCACGCAGCCCCTGCAACATTCAACAATGGCAACAAACAGCTTGGAGCAGGTCTGGAAATCACACATGTGCTGGAGGTAAAAAGCCAATGCAGGATGGACTTTGTGGAAATGGGCTGTCTGCTCTCTCTCTCTCTCTAAGGCATATGGTTTTGGATACAAGGTTGAAGGTGAATGGCTTGGTTAAGGTGGAACAAAGTGATCACATTAGGTGGAAACTTGGGGTGGAATCATACAGACATCTGTGAAGGGTGCGTCAGTCCTTATAGGGGCAAGTTTGCTAACTTCTCAGGTAGGCAATTCATACCAAGAAGAGTACCCTTCATGCAGAGACAGGTGAGAGAGCCAGTAGCCACTGGTTCAAAGGGTGGCTTGGTGAGTGTCCAGTGAACAAGGTACAGGATTGGAGGGGGGAAGGTGTTGGACTGACAGGATGGTGCTGAGGGACGAAAGAGCTCAAGACAGGATGGGTAAAAACAGGGAAATGATCAGTTGGCAGGAGGACGGCACTAAGCAACACCAGATGCACATGGAAGGATGAGTCATCAAAGCCTAAGTTTCGAATGTGGAGAAGGCAGAAGATGATAGTGGGGATAGAGACTAGATTCAGTGGGTGACAGTAACGGGCTACGCACACCATGAAGTGTTTCCATTTTGCCTGCTAACATGCTCTGATAGAAGGATGCCTGCTATGAGAAAGGAGATCATATAATGATGTTGAGTACAAGTCGTCTACTCATGAGCCCCACTCAAATCCCAAGCTGTGAAGTGAAGTGGTTCCAGGATGAGGTGCTAGAGCCAGCTACACGAAGAAATTCAGGAGAAGGGGAAGGCAAATCAGCAGGTTAACCAAGAGATGAAAAAGGCTGATGAACCGACACTGATGAGGCCAGAAAGGAGCAGTGAGAATGAGGACTGCATGGGCTTGTCTTTTGCAGATAAGGTGTGAAAGGAATGGTATGTGTGGGAAGATACACCGGAGGTCAGGTGATTGAGAGAGGAGAAGCACAGCCCTCTGAGAGCCTTGTCCAAGAGCATCCCTCAAGCAAAAAAGGCAGTCTCTGGTTCGCAGGAGTTGCAAAGAGATCCCAGTGTGGCCTGCCCCACAGATGAAAGATGAATCAGAGAAAGGGGTTGTGGAGCTCCCACTCACAGGTGTTATGGAGGGAGTGACTGAGAGCATCCACAAGGACATGGTTGGTACCCGCAAGATGGGCCACATGGAGTGTTATGTTGTGCCTCAGGCACCAGCACCATATAGGAATGGCTCCTGTGCAGAGCGTTGGAGACTCAGTTGCCCTCTCGTTTGTTTATGTGTGATGGCTGTCGGTGTCTGAGAGAAGTTGCACATGATGGGATCAAAGGAAGGGCAAGAACACCTGAGGTGAACTGCATTCCAAGACACTGATGTGCATCCTGGTGTCTTTGGTGTGCATGGCACAGGGTGCGAGATGTCTAATTGCCCCAGCAGAATACAGGAAGCCAATGGTGAAGGATCTAGTTCCACAACAGGTCAAGGGTGACATTAGTTGGGCTCCGTGGTGCTTTGACTCATGCTCCATCCGAGATTTCCTGGGAGGAGGAGCAGTCAAGCCATCACACAACTTCTCAACTAACCCATCCTGGCTTGGAGAGCCAATGCTTTGCTTTGAGGCGATCCCTCTAGAGGAGCCACTCTTGTGTGCACTTCTTATGAGTGCTTTGATGGTACCACTGGAGTCAGCGAAGCAGTTCTGGACAAGGCTGGTGAAACATATGCCGGCCAAGTGCACAAACAGGCCCACTGCTAAGGCCATGAGGTGTTTTCAGAGCTAGGGCTCTCAAGCCCCACAAGTTCACAGCGGGAATGAGCAACAGAGGGAACAGCAGGCAATGATGTGGGCTTCACCAAACACGACCAGCGTCCACCACTGGTGAGAAGGAGCCTGGATCCAGTGCTTTTAAAACCAGCTTGCCGAAGCATCATCTCCCAAGTGGGTGGGACGCCCTGCATGTGGCAAAAGGATGAATACTATGAACTTCTAACTTAACAACTGGTAACTTCTAGCTACTGAAAACAACTTTAAAACTGTTCTATAACTACATCCAGGAACACTAAAAATCTATGAATATGGGCAAAGGAAGAAGATTCTGACTACAGCTATGTGGTGGTGAGAGGGAACTGGAGAAGCATCTACTTGCATAGCACCCTAAGACCACAAATGCACCCCATGACCAATGCGCAGGCAAGTCGACAAACACCGCTATGAACAGTCCTGGCTCAGGTGCACGGCACACACATGGAATCCACCGAGGGACCAGCACTCAAAAAAGAAAATAGGTTATTAAATACTTTATAGACATTTGTACTTCTAGCATAGATTTTCAAGTCATTTTCTTTTAAAAAATTCCACTGAAAAACAAGCTTGTGTTTGATGCTCCACGCTGACCACTGCCACTAGCAGGACACTGCTGAACCAAGACTCTCCGGTGCATTTTGGACCCCACAACATACACTCCTGGGATGCTTATCAAGAGTTGAGAGGACCCCACAACATACACCCCCCCACGAGACAGGGCTCCCTAATAAGGATCACTGCATCCATTTTCGAAACTGCTTTACCACGTCCCTGCCATGGGTAGCTAGACTCACCTTCCCCATATGTAGGGTCCATATAGGCTCTCTGCAGCACTCAGCCAATGCTCCACCCTACCAGACAATTTGCTGATGGCTGTTGAGAGCAGACAAGGCTCCGCCCACACCCTGCTCCTGTCAGAAAACAGAAAATTGGAGCCAATAATTTAAACAGAATTACTTCCCTCTCAGATAGAAAATTAATATTTGCATACCAGGAATGAATTATGAGGATGGATACACGGTAAAAGATGCTTGCTGCCTCGAACATCTTACAATTTATTAAGACACAAGTACCTGTAACAATCAGAAGGACTATGCAAGCTTGGTTGAGGGGAAGTAATAAAACATATATTAACGTATTATTAATGTATATGATTGTAGTGCTCAGAAGCCATGGTCTTGGACTGGGACGCCCCACTATGTAGGCACTGTGCAAACCCAGACCAAAAAGCTGGTCCAAAGACCTCACACTTTACGTGCAGCTCCTGCAGTCCAATTCTGAGGTGTAGTCCCAAGTAGCCCTCTGAAGGCTCACAGCTCTCACTCCCAGATGGCAGGACAATGTGATGCATTAACCCTTACACGTGCTATTGTCCAATCCCCAACACAGCTTCATATGGACGGACATAAGGAAGAAAGCAGAAGTAGCTGGCTGCCAATCTCACCTGGGGCCAATGTCTGCCGGTATAAGGTCCCCTGCCACCAGAGCCACGAGGTAGGCAGGAACTGGATATTCCATATAAAACTGGTAAACACCCTCCTGCTCCGAGTAGGTACTTTGGGTGGCACTCATCAACACCTGGATACCCGCAGGGGCCTAAAACACCAACATACATCTGCTTAAACTGGCTCAACAGGTTGAGATGACTGGGGCCAAGGGGCAAGCCATGCAGATCTTACTTTCCTGGAAGGATGTAATTTTATGGCTGGGAAAACATTTTATACAGAGAGACAGACAGAATAAAGGTCAGATCTTTGGTTTCTTCCATCTGGATAAGCTGTCTGTAAGTAACCATGATGTGCATGTGGCCATGCCTGTTCCAGAAACACACACAGACCACATGGCTCCATCCACCCAAGAGACCACATTACTTGGCACTGTTTTTTCAAAACTGCGCTGCCTAGTCATCGATTGGGAGGGCTGCACCTCAATAACAGTCAGAAACTACCACCCAATCTAATTCTCTCTTTGATGATATCCACTGCAGAATTAATGTCCCCAGAGGACCTTGGGCCATTGGCAGCAACGTGCCAAGAGGTGGGGTAGGGGAAGGCCAAGCCAGGCCAGGCCCCGGGTGCCAGGCCAGCATCCCCTCACCAAGGCAGAAGTGGGAAATGCAGCTGCCCCAGCTAGGCTGAAGCTGCAAGTACATGCAGAAGGGATGTGGGGGAGAAGCTACGGCACACCTGTCCAGGCCACTGGCCATTCACAATGGGTGGAGGAGGCGAAGACCCCTCAGTGCCTCCCTCTCTGTACATCATGAAGGGCCAGCCCAGCTCCCCTCACCAACCTTGAGCAGGGGAGGCTGCCCCAGGAACGGAGCTGGAGGGCTGGCACAGCAGGCAAGTGCAGGGAGCTGACACCCAGCCCTTCTCGTGGGTGGGGGGCACAGGCGGCACTGAGGAGCGTCCCTCAAAGCCACCCCCTCACGCACACTGTGAAAGACCAGCCAGCCAACCCCCTCATCCAGCTGGGAGGTGAGGCTGCCTCATCAGAGCCAGAGCAGGGCTGAATGGGAAAGGTGGACACCATGCACTGGGTAAATGCAGGGGAGCAGCAGCTGCAAAGCCAACCCCCCTTAAGCTCCCCGTCACCCCGCCCCAATCTGGCCAGAGCTGGGACACCTCCTGAGCTGTGCAGAGGTGTGAGGCAGGAGAGGAACAGACATAGGCTTAGCCCTTAGGCACCGGAGACCCTCAGGATGCCACTTGCTATTAGAATGTAAGGCCTGGGAGTGGCTTCAAAGCGACTATGCTGGTTCTGTTCAGCAAGGACTCAAAGTGTCATGCCTGCTGCCGGATCACCATTTCTTCTCTTGTAGTGGCTGTCACTGGAGCACTGTGCTGTTCCTATCCATGCTGGCTCATGCCATGACAGCTACCCACCTTGACTGTGGCCGAATAGGTGCATTTCACTGCTGGTGTGTCAAAGCAGGGGAAGAAGGACCGGTTGCACACTGAATGGCCCTGGGTGAAGACAAATGGCTTGGCATTCCCACAAGTTAGCTCTGGATCCAGCCACCAGATCTGTTGGAATGTCAGATGGAGCAGCGGTGAGCAAATTGAATAAAACTGAAACAAGGGGGAGGGGAGCTGCAATTAAAATTTATGCTGAAAGAATCAAAGGGAGGCTAGCTTGTTAGTGAGTCTTCACTCATGCCCCTGAGGTAATGCACATGCCCACTACCAACTGTCCCTTTCACCTGCCACACATTATCCAAACGGAGTAATTTTTTTTCACTTTCTGGTTGCACGATGCAGCGCACAACAAGCCATAACCCCTCTAACATCAAGCCCTTGCTGGAAACACTGATTTCCTCGGTGAGTAATCATCCTCAAAGTCTGCAAGAAACTCTCACCATGAGTCAAATATGACAATGTTAACAAAAAGAAAAAACATATGGGATCAATAGTGCAAGCTTCCAAAGGGAAATTGAAACAATGTATGTATCATTAAAGAGTGGTAAGTAATAGCCAAAACAGATTTGTCAAGAACAAATCATGCCAAACCAACTTAATATAACATAAAGTGGGTGCAAAACCAGTTGAAAAACAGCACTGAAAAATTAATCATCAACAGTTTGCTATCAGACTGGGGGACGTACATATCTAGTGAGATCCCACAGGGGTCTGTCCTAGGTCTGGTACTATTCAATATTTTCATCAATAATTTGGATAATGGCGTGACAGTCATGCTTATAAAACTGTGGATGACACCAAGCTGCAAAGGATTGCAAGTGCTACTGCCCAACCTGATTCAAAGGACGAGATTAGAATTCAAAATGACCTTGGTAAACTGAAGACTAGCTCTGAAATCAACATGATGAAATTCAATTAAGACTAGCACAGTACATTTAGTACTAGATCATACATTGAATTCAAGTAAAACCTATATGTTACTAACCTATATATCTTAGATACGCTAAATAAGCTAGGACCTCCACTGTAGGAAAGAGACAGCATCCTAAACCAACTCCTCCCATATCCAGTGGGCCTCTGATGGGTACTTGCGTTAGCCAGTACACGTATGTTATCTGTACTGCACATCACAATATATATTACACACACCACACTGATAAATTAAGCTCAATAGTCATATAGTTTACGCACAATGTCAGGAAGTTATGTTTCCTGAAGAGTTTATTTTGTGTGTGGGTGTGAGCATATTTCTGTAAAGCTAAACATAGGTTTTGGCATTAGCAAACATCAGACTTGTCAAAGGCAAGATGCATGAGTGGTGTGCCTAATGACTGCGATGCCCATCCATGGCCTAAACTGATGCTTGGAATGTGGTAACCAAAACAACGACAAGCAAGTGGATACAAAACAACAGATGGGTGATAGTGCTAACTTGTAAACCACCATACTATAAATATGGCTACTTTGAATGCATCCTTTGGGCCCGTAAACTGAAAACTGCCAGACCCACTCCCCAGCAGGACACCATATTAAATGCCAAGTCAGAGATATGTTATAGGTGGAGATCTGAAGTGCAGGTAGAATTTGCCCTTTCCCTGGAATGACACAGAGATTCTTTTTTTTTTTCCTTGGGGGGGGGGTGTATCTCTAGTCCCGAAAGGCTATGACTGAAATACCCTCACTCCAACATATTTCACTTCTGTACTGAGTCCACACAGCACTGGGTAGTGTTGTCTTTCACATAATAGCAGTGTCCAGTTCTGTCCCCCAACAGAACACAGACCCAGAAAGGAATGGGAATGCTCTGTGAAAGGATGATTTAATCTCACAGCTGTCCCTTGACAGCTATCCACCCCAGAAAGACACTGGCTCCCGTCAGATCTGCATGAGGAATAATGGACAGCTGCACTGCATATATGCAGATAGGTCAAGCCAAACAAAGGCAACACAATACCATTTTTAATCAGATATTTCTAGCCTATCTAGCTACCTTACTGCTGATACTGCTATACCAGATTGAAGCATTAATTTATTGTTCTGTAACACTGCCCATAAATATACTAGGGCCACACAGGAAATATTCCCTGCCCCCAGAAAACTCATCTTAAGAAAGATCTTGCAAAGACTGAAAAGGATTCAGGGAAGAGCAGTGCAAGTGGTTTTATATCTAGGCAGGGTTTATATGAGAGAGACTTCTCAAAATCAAAAGCTGTTTAGCCCGCAAAGAGAAGAGCATTTGTGAGGAATTTACTAATATACTGACAACCATAAAGAGCAACAATAAATCACTCTGAACACAGCATCACCTGTAGTTACAGTGCTAACCTACAGAGTAAGTACAAACAGAAACAACTGTAAAAAAAAAAAAAAAAAGACATCACATTCCCACCACTCAATTGCTTTGGAGACAAGACAACTAAAAGAGCGTAAGTGACAGCATATACTCAGCTATAATGGGATTGAGCAGGTGTTAGCCAAAGACAGGATTTAGCTTGCAGAGTATTTTATGAAAAACATGCCAGTCTCAAAAACACAGTGTGGTTTTCGGATAGTGAAGCAAGAGTGACATCACTTGAAGAAGTAGGGATACACCACAGGCTCAGCTGCCAACATTATCCTTAGGACACCAAGCTTTGCAGCTGCTTTTCAAGAGAATCAGCCAAAGCTATCAGAAAGACTGTAAGAGAAAAGCACCAGGAGAAAGGACGGCTACCTCACGCACAAGCTAAGAAAGTCCACAACGATGAGGGTGGGAGTAGAGAATCTGGATGAGGGTCTGGACACAGCACCCATGCCATTTGTCATTTCTAGACTAGATTATTGAAGGCTCATGCAGAACGAGGCCGGCCACATATTCGGGATGAGACAACAAGAGACCACCACCCAAAGGCTCGGTGTTCTCCACTGATTCTCAGTGTACTTCGTATGCCAACAGTCTTGGCTCAAGACGCAGCCACAACTGAGACCACATCACCATCCATGACCCAAGACAATTTTGCCTGTGGCATACGGCAGTTGACAGAAGCCAGCACAAAGACAAAATATTCTCAGCCAAGGTGACTAGAACTAGACCATTGAACAAAGTACCAGAATAAGCACATAAACCTGATTGATGTTCTCTTTATTTAGAAGTTACAGTGAGGAGTTCCATAAGAACGTCCAAGCCAGAATATACATCATTGTACAGTTCATGGGAGTGACAGCTAAAGTACTTGCTCCTTACTTGCAAGATGAGCAAATATCGTATGGAGTTGTGGGGCCATTTTTACTCTCTCTTCTCAGGACAGAACTGCACTTGAAATGTCAGCATATTAAGACCAAAAGGAAGCATTGCTTTAAGTAGCCAATAGCATATGTGATTCACTGCTGTGGGTGAGTCAAACTTTTAAGTGGCTTGATAATTTTAGACTAAGTGTTTTTTGCAGTTATAAGCTATAATAAGGCCTAGATACCACTGTGTTCACAGCACTGTGTGATTAGGTAATTTTAGGGCCTGTTATCATCATGAGAGACTTCCTGTCTCTAAGTAGCAAATGCCCAATTGGCTAAGCGCATTCTGGAGTTTTTGGGGCCTCTTCTATACCATCAGACATCAAGCAATATCAGAGACAGGATGATGAATGGAGCTGATCTGATGGGAACCCTTACCATAGGGACTGCCAGTTTCAAGACATGGTGAGCGGTGACAATAGGGTACACACGTATCAGACACTTTGGGCTTGATGGAGACAGATCACACCAACCAGAAGGAATTTCTTTGTATTCTGAATTTTAACCATATTCTCAAGTGGCAACATCTCAATCAGGCAGAGAGGTGGTTCTTCATGGGATGCTTCCAGGACAATCACCACTCCCAACCTAATACCCAGGCACTCAATGAGAAAAGTTTTTATAGTACCCAAGTGAAAGACTCTTGAGTCAAGACCAGACACTTCACCTGAAGCGCTAAAGAAAGTGGAATACAGAAAGGGAGGTCCAGAGGGTAGGGTGCTAGCCTGGAGCTCAAATTCAATATCGAGCTTTACCACTGCCCTCCTGTGCCAATTAGGTTGTCTGACCTCCATTCCCCATTTGTCCAGCGGGGATAACAGCACTGCACAGGTTGGGAGGTGCTCAGGAACTACAGTAATGGGGACCCGATAAGTACCTAAGACAGAGACAGAGAAAAATCTAATATCCCCTCTACCTGGAAATCTCTCCTTTTCACAACTGTGTGATCTGCTCCCTACTGTCTAATAGACTATTTTACCATAAACTGATTTCTTTTCAGTTCTTTCTCCCCTCTTAGAGTTTCTGCTAGAACAGCTTTCAGCAGTTAAATCAATTATATATGCTAGGCTCATTGTTTGTGTGACCCAAAAACTAGAAGCAACGCATTATACTAAACAAACAAGCTAGGATAGATACGGGTAAGTCACATCAGATAAAATGACTGTAGTCATCACACTGAAGTACCAAAGCTTTGTGAAATTCCAGAAGGGGCAGCCTTGGTAGTCTAGTTCAGCAACACAAATGAGAAGTCCTGTGGCACTTTTAAAACCTCTATGTAACATTATTACATTTTGCAAAGGAGCAAATGTGATGAAAATAAACAAAACACCTTTGTATTACTGCCAATTACAGAGAAAATGGATAGGGAACTTTTCAAAGCTACAAAGAGAGAGATGAACTGGCATTAATTTAATAAAGTGATGGGTTACTTAGATACATTTATCTCAATAACCTCCTGAAATTTCAAGATCAGCCAGGTATTGACTGAAGGTTCAGGGTCCAAGTGGTTACTGCAAAATGAGCAGCAAAATCTGTACAGATCTCTCTCTACTGCAGCAAAAGTTTGCTTGTCCCAGCAGAGTAGCCAGTTTGGGTCAGACCTGTTGAGCATACCATGTTCTAACCCAATCAAACACTGCCAAAGCCATATACGTCCATGAGAGTGTCTTCCTGAAAGTCTGGTCATACCTTCACTGTCTGTTAAATGCAACCACCTGAATACCTGCTCATTGCTCTTGTTCACCAAAACAACTGGTTAAATAAAGCCAAATTTTTGCAAGCACTTGGGAAAAGTCCTGACTGCACAGCTTACTAGAAAATACCCGAGCTGGCCAGAAGCACTTGGGATGAGGCAGAAAAGGAAAGGAAAGAGTTTAAATTCTTACTGAGACCACGTCCACACCACAGACTTGCTGGCACAGCTATGCCAGGAGCACAAAGAGGCATGATTTGCAAGAGAAGCCAGCAAAAGCCCTTAGTGCAGATGCAGTCAGACTGGCAAAAACTGCATCTGGGGCTTAAAACGAGCATTACTGGCAACGAGCAAGGAGTGCTTTGGCATTTAACATACCAGCACAGTTATACACCTACTGCTCTCCTACTGTATGACATTTGCCAACAACTATGTTACATTTAAAGGTTAGGAACTTTAAGCTGCTGATGCCCATGGTGGCAATGAAGAGGGGCATCAATTTTTGAGGCCGAGAAGGTCAAGAGAAAGACAAGTGACCCAGTCAGTGTGTTGCTAGAGTCTTTACGTGGGCACCATGCTTCAGAAGAGGATTCATGTTCATTCAGTGTCACTCCCTGAGCTGACTGGAGATGTCACAGACCCTGAATTGTGGCATCACACTGAAGGAGCAATTGCTGAGCAGGCAGGAGAACGCTGCTGCTCAGACGGACCGCCTGATAATCACAAGAAACGATAGGAGAACATAGCGAGTGAAATATCGATTCCGTAACGGCAACTCACACTCACCAACCAACTTAAGAGCTACTGAATTAAAAGGCAAAAGCAGAAAAAAAGAGATATGAAAATAAGTAACTCCACAATGACATTCCACAGCTTAGTGTCCCTGTCATCCCTACCACCCCACCTGTCTGCTGTCACCTCTCCCCAGGTCAAACCGTGACACATCTAGACTGCAAGCACCTTGGAAGGCGGCTGTTACTCCTCAGGCACCTGAAGAGCGGCCACGCTTCCCACGCTACATGGATCGCAAGCAAGGATGCCCGATCCACTGTCGCCCCATGGAATCAAACCACGTACCCGTGTTTTTTCAAAATGACAGGCCAGGCCAGCTAGGCTGGGCCCAGAGAAAGCCCCTGAAGCACCAAAGAAGCCCATTGCAAGCAGTGGGGCTCAGGGATATCAAGACCCAACTCTGCCAGGGAGACAGGAGAGGGCTGCATCCTGTGCCCTGGCCAGCATTCTCCCCAGGACTCGAAACTGGGACAGGGGAATTGGGGGTGCTCACTAAATTGGCATAATGCTGTTACCAGCCGACACATGGGGGGGGTAAGAAATTCAGGGGGGGTGTTTGGGTGCTCACTAAATTGCCATAACTCAGTTAATAGCCGACAGATGTGAGGTGTTGGGAAATTGGGGGGGGTGTAGTGGGTTATTGGGGGTGCTCACTAAACTGGCATAACAGTGTTACTAGATGACAGCTGGGGAGCACAGGGGGCATATTAGGGGTGCTGACTAAATTGGCATAACCCTGTTACTAGCTGACAGCTGCAGGAGTTGGGAAGGTTGGGGGGGGGAGGGTTTTGGGTGCTCACTAAATTGCCATAAGATTGTTAATAGCTGACAGCTGGGGGGGGGGTTGGGAAGTTCAGGGGGTGTGAGGGAGATGTAGGGTGGGATACTGGGGTGCTCGCTGAATTGCCATAACCCCTTCACTAGCTGACAGCTGGGGGTGCTGGGAAATTGGGGGACATTAGGGAAACCCCCAGCCCCTGCCCAGCCCTAGGCTACTTACAGCTGGGTATTGGGGGTGCTGACTAAATTGCCACAACACTGCTACCAGCTGACAGCGGGGAGGTTTTGGGAAGCTCAGGAGGAGAACTGGGGTGCTCACTAAATTGCCACAACACCATTACTAGGTGACAGCTGGGGGTGTTGGGAAGTTCAGGGGGGTGGAGGAGAAAATGTGGGGGGTATTGGGAGCGCTCACTAAATTGCTATAACCCTGTCACTAGCTGACAACTGGGAGTACTGGGAAGTTAGAGCATAGGGGGATGCTGGGAGCGCTCAGTAAATTGCCATAACCCTGTTATTAGCTGACACCTGCAGGTGTTGGGAAGTTGGGGGGGTGTGGGGAGAGATGTAGGGGGGCATTGGGGTGCTCACTAAATTGCCATAACCCCCCCCAGCTGACAGCTAGGGGCACTCACTAAATTGCCATGACATGGTTAGTAGCTGAGAGCTGGGGGGTGTGGGGGAGATGTAGGCTGGGATAACGGGGTGCTCACTAAAGGGTCATAACCCCCTCACTGGCTGACAGCTAGGGGTACTGGCAAATTTAGGGGGATGGTGGGAAACTGGGGTGTAGGGGGGTACAGGGAGTGCTCACTAAATTGCCATAATGCTGTTATAGCTGACACCTGCAGGGGCTGGGAATTTCGGTGGGGGTGCCGGGGTGCTCACTAAACTGCCACACCCCCCTCACTAGCTGACAGCCGGGGGGTGTTGGAAATGGGGGGCGCGGGGGGCGCAGAGGACATTGCCATGAGAGGGTTAGTAGCTGAGAGCTGGGGAGATACAGGCCGAGATACCGGGGTGCTCACTAAATTACCACACACCCCTCACCAGCCGGGGGCTGTTGGAAGTGGGGGGCGCGGGGGGCGCCGAGGACATTGCCACGGCCGGGTTACCAGCCGAGAGGCGCTGGGATGTGGGGCCCGGCCGGGGACTCACGGCGGGCCCGTCGGCGGCGGCGGTGTAGCGGATGATGAGCTGGAAGGGCTGGTGGGGCTGGAGGACGGCGGGCAGGAGGAGGGTGAGGGCGGAGCCGTAGTCGGTGAAGGGCTCCAGGCTGAAGCCGAGGGGGCAGGCGGCGGCGGCGGGCGGCGGCCCGGGGAAGGCGGGCTCGGGCGGCTCGGGCTGGGCGAAGGCGAAGGCGCAGGGCCCCTCCCCGGCCGGGGCGCGGCGGTAGGCGGCCGAGAGGACGCGCAGGGCCGGGTGGGCGTCCAGCACGAGGGCGCGGGGCCGGGCCCGCAGCGCGCACAGCTCCAGCACGAGGCAGCCGGCCAGGCCGCGGGCCGCGGGCCGCAGCTCCAGCCCGAGGCGCAGGTGGCGCAGGCGGAAGAGCCGCGAGCTGGCGGCCGAGGCCACGTCGGGCGGCGGCTCGGGCGGGG
>ML682074.1:9495350-9571168 GCA_007922195.1 Podocnemis expansa | reverse complement strand
CACCCAGCACCCCCTGCCACAGACTCCTCCCCACAAGGGTCCATCCCTCCCCTGGGCTCCAACCTCCTCAGCGACCTCCCCTCGACCTGGAACCAGCCCACATCCAGCACCCAACCTCGCCCGAGGGCTCCCCTCCTCTGGGGAACATCCTACCCTCAGCTCCCAGCTCCCACACGCCTCCTCTCATCTGGGGGACATCGCAGCCCTGGAACCCAACCACCACCCAGATCTCCCCTCCACCTGGAACCAGCCCACATCTGGTATCCACTCCCACCCAGCCCTCCCATCCTCTGGCAGACATCCCACAACCAGCACCCACCTAACAGACACCTCACCACTAGATTCCATCCCACCCTGGGACCCCAATCTCCACAGTGACCTCCCCTCCTCTGGGAGACATCCTGCACTCAGCCCCAAACCTCCACAGAGACCTTTTCTCCCCTGGGGCGTATCCTGCACCTGGAACCCATCTGCCACAGAGCCCTCCCCTCCTCTGGGAGACATCCTGCCCCTGGAACTCAGTGTCCACAACAACCTCCCCTCTGGTGAATGACTCGTACCCAGCACCCACCTGCCACAGAGACACCCCTTCCATCAGTGTGGGAGATCAAAGTACAGGGGTTTACGTATTCGTAGTGAAATGCCCAACCGCTCGCAGCAGGCCACTGATTTTCAAACTTTTTTTTCCTCAGGACCCAGTTGAAAAATATCATTTATGCCAGCAACCCAACAGTTACATCTTCATGCTACGTATTTCAGACTTGCAGCTGTGGCAGTAGGAGGCACCGCAACCCTGTGACTGAGGGTCTGTGACCCCATATTGGGTCTCGGCCCATAGTTTGAAATCCACTGCAATCGGCTGCTTCAAGCTCATAGCCCAAAACTATCTGGGCCATGAATTACGGACACTCGTGGACAGTGTTGCTAATTCCAGTTAAGCAAACTGAAGGAAGAAAGATTTGCTGGAGGTTTAACCCCAATCCTTAGCAGGTCACCTGCTAAACATTCTCTCTCTCTCACCTCCAGCAATGTAGACTTCACAGAATCCAAGAAATGTAGGGCTGGCAGGGGATTCAATAAGTCATCTAGTGCAGGACTACCGGTAAGTATTATGTAGATCATCTGTGGGAGAAGTATCAAATTGAAGAACTAAAGTTACTGTAAATTTGGTTAAGGAAATACGCTGTAGAGAAAGGCCCTGACTAGCAAATGGAAGGAAGGCCTTGAAAAGCATGATAATAAGGCTAGAAGTGATAAAGTAGGGAGGATGTCTGTGTGAAATAAGGAAAAGCTTCTATGAAGGCTTCTGACCTGTAGCAATGACTGCACGTTTTAAACAAAATGAGCCAACATGGCCCTTTTTTCCAACCCACACACTAAGTGCTAAAGGCTACGTGCACCCAGGTGCATTTGGGAAAACTGGTGGACAGCAGCAGGAGGAGGAGGAGGAGGAAGAAAGGCCCTGGGAAGAAAGGAGGTTGTAAGTCTTACCTGGATTAAGATGAGAAATAAGGCAGAATGGTCTCCAATTGGTTTTCAGCTGAAGTCAGTTTAATGACATCACTTTGTCAAAGGATATAAAGTAAATTTTTAAAGGGTTCATTGCTAATACTTGACCGTGACCATGCTGGGGCTGACCAATATTGGTCTAAGCACCCCTGAGCGTAGTCTGTTTTGTAACAATCTTATTGAATGCTTATAAACGTTTTGTTATTATTTGGGTATAGTAAGTTGCTTATTAGTTGGGTTTTTCAGGCATGTTTAGCACAACTGCATGAAGTACAATTTGTCCTTTGAATTTAATAAAGGAATTTATGGTTAAATAGGTGTTTGATAATTTTCCTTCTTAATAATTTCAAACATTAATAATTCCAATGCCATCCTTGACAGGTATTTCTCTAATTGGTTCTTAAAAATCTTCAGCAGAGATTCCACAGGGTCCCTAGGTGATTTCTTCCAGTGCTTATCTAAGATCTGTGACAGGTAGGAAGTTTTTCCTAATGTCTGATGTAACTGTCCCTCACTACAATTTAAGCCCATTCTTTCTTTTCCTGACTTGAGTGGTTAAGCAGTTTACTATCTTCCACTTAACAGTCTGTTACATATTTGAAGACTTATGTCCTGTCCCATCCCTCCCTCCCTCCCCCATAAGTCTTCTTCAGCCTAGGCAAGCCAAGTGTTTCCAGTCTTTCCCTATGTCATGTTTTCTAGCCCTTCAAATATTTTTGTTCAGCTCTAGACTTTCTCCAGTTTGTCCCCATCTTTCCCAAAGTGGTACCCAGAATACTCCAGTTGAGGCCTTATCAGTGCAGGTAGGGTGAAAGAATTTACCTCTCATGTCATCCTTACGACTCTCGTGCTCATACATCCCAGAATGTTTGCCTTTTTGGCAACAATGTTACGTTGTAGACTCCTTTAGTTTCTGATCCACTATAACCCCAGATCCCTTTCTGCAGGACTCCTTCCTCGGCAGTCATTGCCCATTTTGCATGTTTGCAGTTAGTTATTCCTTCTTAAATGTAGTACTTTGCATATGTCCTTATTGTTTCATCCCATTTATCTCAGATCATTTCTTTAGTTTGTCAAGGTCATTTTGAATTCTAATCCAATCCTCCAGAGCACTTGCAACTCATCCCAGCTTGGTACTGTCCACAGATGGGCTCTGTACTTCCCACAGCCTGACTCAGCTCTTTGGGGAGGTGAGAAGTGGGGCTCTTTATGGCAGGTCAGATCAGTCTTTCTTATCCAGTTCTAGTCTATGTCTTCCTGCTCTATCACGCCTCCTTTTCCTTTTTGCTCCACACTGATTTTTCATCTTTGTCCATTTGCTATGATCAAGCCCTTACTTCCTGCCCCTTCTCTTTGATAGCTGTTCACTGGTATCCGTAATTCCCTGCCCTTCTCACGCCAGCTGTTCCTCACACCTCCAAGACCTCTACACCATATGCCGAGTGTCTCCTTCTCCCCAAGTTCTGGTTCAAACAGCTGCTCCTCCCCCTAACTGAAGGTGCACTTGGGGGAGGTGGGGGGGACACACCTACTACTTTCCCTCTCCCTGGGCAGCAGATCCACTGCAGAACCCCACCCTACCTCTTGAACACAACACAGAGCAACAACGGTTAGTCCAGGACTCCAACGGAAAGCATCATTCTTAATCCCCTGGCCTGAGTGAGTTTGGTGCAAGTTTTTGCTTGTGGCAAGTCAGAGGGACAACTAGAAGCAAACGATGCTTTCCGTGCTGCGTGTCTGCAGGCCAAAACCCAGACAACTTTGCTACTTTTCTGGTTTCTCTGAGAGTAGTGGCAGCTGACCTGTGACACCAGGTTCTTTGCTGTTATATTCAGGCCTGGATCCTGCAAATCCATATGTGACTCGCTACAGGAAGTAAGTGAGGCAGTGCGGTTAGGGAATGGGGATTGTGTAGAGACCTAGGCAGAGGCAAGACCCAGGCTAGGCTAGAAGAATGGTTGATTAAACTCTACGCTCCCTTCTCATGCTCACTCCTATTACAGGCAGGAGTACGCACCTCAGCATTTCATTAATGCCACACAGGAGCGCTCCTTGTCCTTTTCAGCACTTGTAGCGCCCTGTACCAGGAAACATCCCACTGTACTCTTAAGGTGACTGATCTCTCCTACAAGGGAAAGCCAGCTTCTGATTCATGCATCATGCAGTTGTCAAGAGAAACCCCTAATAGTCAGAACACCGCAGCCACGAGGCTCTCCCCAACATCCCTGCTGCTCCGCTGTGACTGACGGGCCCCAAAGAAACAGCTTCACGCAAACACAGTTTACAAAACCCAAAATAGTTTTATTCACTTTTTCAGACTGTTGCCTCGACGAGACATTTTGCAAACATGCTAAGGCTACAAAATGTCCAAGTTGACAAAGACATGCAACGCTGACCATTCAATAAGTCACGGCTATAACCGGCGCAACTGTGCCCACCTGAGCCCCTGGGCCCATAGAACAGGGATGGTGTACAGTAACCATGGTAACATACCACACAGGACTCAGCAACCTGAGGTAGGTCTCTTTACAGTAAGAAAATAACTTCCTTCCAGTGCCACACCCTCATCAGCAGGAACCTGTTCATGGCTGCAGAAGACTTCAGGGGGTTAAGGTAACAAGTGTGCGGGACTGAAACAGGAAATGCTGATGTAAATTTAAGCTTAATGAACGTGAGCAGCACAGAGGGCGAGTGTTACATATGCCAATAAGAACCATCCTTAAACCTGGAAGGAGCAGCAGCAGCAGCATCAAGATAAAGGATTTCACTGGAGCAGCTCTGGAAAGAAAGACACTTCACTGCCAGCAACCCAGGGTTTGGATTTGAACTTCAGAGAGTGATGGCTTTAGTGTTGGCTGTTATATGAACATTTTGATTGTGATCACGAGTTAGATCAGCGAAGCAGGAGGCGGCTGGTTATTTTACCCCAAATGCCACTGACTCATTTGGGAATGGTGCTGCATTCCTATTCCTGAATCTGGACGCGGAGCCACTGCATAACGTTCACATGACCCAGACGTGGTCTTTTCCCCAAACCACCATGAGATCAAAAAAGCTAACCTGGGAAAGCATCATGGGAAGCAGCAGCAGCTGTCCCCGTGAACATCAGGGATGCTCTGAACAGCTTTGACAACAGTTACGATGCAATAGTTACACCACAGAGCCCTTCCCCAGTGTAGGACGACAATGATGGGACATTGAAAGACACCACTGCAAAGCTCCACTTCCATTCAGACACGCAGAAAATCCGGCACTATGAAAAAACCAACTGTAAGAGACTAAACGGTGTCTGATACAGTCTAATAAAGCCAGCTCTCTAGTACCGTAAACTGTACAAAAATTATAGAAAAGAATATGCACTGTTATTAATACAGTGCTCATTTTAATATAAAATAAACAGCTTACATCTCCACTGTAAATATAGGCTATGTACAGAATTATGTATAGATATAGCTACATGTATAAAGCTTCGTTATAGGCCTCTGATACATTTATAACTATGGCTCCCTGAGCCATTTATAGAGTGCATTTAGTAACCAAAAAAAATTTAGTAAAATGAATATGGAATAAATACAATAAAAACAGGAAGAATTCTTACAGAGATTTAAAAAGTCTCCAGCGTGATACACTGTGCTAAAACTTAAAAGATGAAAAGGCAATAATTTGCTTCGAAAATGAGGAGGAAGAGGAGGGACCAGCCTGCCACAGGCAGGGAGTGGAACCCTCCAAATTAAAGTGACTTTATCCTGAATTTTAGCCCTTGACAGCAACCTTGTTCTCGGCAGCAGCAAACATGGCATAGAAGCGCGAGTTCTCATTGGACAGAAGGACGGACGGCGTGTCAAATTCCACTGCCTAAAAACAAACAAGATGGGGAGTTTTTGTTACTGAAATTCCTAAATAATACGTTAGCACACCTTCTGTTTTGACAACATTGTAGTGATGGACCAGGAAACTCAATACAATCGAGACTGCACCCAAAATATAATATTCTAGATCCAATCCAACTCTCTGCCCGTATCACCTCTTGAGGTCTCTCAGGACTCCATAATGCCAGGTTGGGGGCAAACTTTATTTGCCTAGAATTTTTTTTTTTTAAATCATTGAACGCCTACTGGCATGCTAAAAAGACTCCAACAGCTGAGTCTCGGTTCATTATCCAGGCCTCCTCCTGCCGATCTGCCTTTAGCCTACCAATGGCAACCACCTTAATATGTTAGATTGTGTTTTATGAAGATGGGGAAACTTCTTACCTTTTATTTTCTTACCTCCCTCAAGTGTTTCCATTATTACATTTTCCAAGAACCCAATCCCCAGAAACAAAGCCGCTGCCCAAAGAGCAGCGTTCTGACAAAAATGAGTGACATGGGACAAAGAGGGAGGAAAGAGGAGTGCTCAGCAATGGAGAAAGGCAACAACAAGATCACATGATTACTCAGAGGACATGGATGTCTCTTGGTGCCTTCACAAAATTAGCCTTAAAAGCCTGGACATTGCTCCTACTCCACAACTAGTTATTGCCATTCTGAGTGACCATGAGTTTTAGATTTAGCACTCCCAGGTCCCTACCTGCCCAGAATGCAAAAGTGAGCCCTGACACCCAGCAGAAGGACCATGGTAAGTGGCACAGTAACATTCTAGAGATACCTAAAGGGGGTAAACATCAAGGAGGGATGGGAATTCCTTAGGAAAGGGTGTGACTTAGAGGAATGGAAGGAAAGTAGGAAATTGTAGGTTAAATTTCAGAGAAGAATGTTTCCTAAGATGACACTGATCCAGCTGTGGAACAGTCTCTTTGGGGCCAGGAGAGTTCACATTCCCGGCACTTGGGACATTTCACATGAAACTGGACAAACACGGGAACATACAAGAGAGCGCAATCTCTGCACTGGCTCTGAAAGACAGACTTGGTGGGACCCAGGGAGTCGTTCCTTCTGTGACTTCTAGGATCTCAGTGTTTTTCTTGTGCTTTGACTTTACTGCACAGAGCCCCCATGACTCTCACAGTCAGCTGTTACTGTCATGCCATGCAACAGTGCTAAGGAAAATGGTGCTGAACCCTAATGGACACACAAGCAGCTCCTGTGTCTGTGGAATTAATCTGCCCGTGGAGTTTCTAAGCGATGAGATTGCTCCTACACACATGATATGAGAGAGAGACATTTTTAGGAAAGGTAGGAGAAGGAAAATTCATCTCCTTTTATCTTTTCATGATGAAACAGTCCCTGATCCCAGTCCAAGGAACTACCGCCAAAGGGCTGAAAGAGCACACAACCAGATGTGCCATGGCTTTCCACAAGCTCAGCTTGGCTATTTAAGCAGCACCAGCAAACAGACTATACCTAGAGCCAAAGCACATCAATATGCATTCCAGCCACAAAGACAAAAAAACAAAGAGCTACAAAATACCTGTCCTTGTGTTAGCACCATGATCCGATCAGAGCCCAGTACAGTGTGCAGGCGGTGAGCAATGGTTAGCATAGTGCAGTCTGCAAATGCCTCCCGGATAGTCTCCTGAATCAGTAAATCTGTCTCTGTGTCCATAGCCGCTGTTGCTTCATCCAGTATCAAAATCTGCAAGTGGTACATAATGCAGGCTGTTACCTTGCAGCTAATCCACTTCCCCTAGAACACAGTCATGGACACGGACAATGCACTGACCAGTGGCGTTGCTGGCACTGGGCATATGTGCCCCCTGACTCCCAGAGCTAGTGCCCCAAGTGGCAGCAGCCCAACCCTGCCATGGCCCAAGCCAGGAGGGGGGTGGCACATGGGGTCTGGGCCCTGGGTCTTTTTCTGGGGCAGCGTCACCCCGGCACCGACGACACTCCTGATGGGTGCCAAGAGGACAGGGATGACTGACAATCCATACAATGTCTCTGGCATTTGCGAAGGCCACCATGTGTAACTGCTTCAGATGCAGTCACCCCCTGGGGCCTCATTTGCTGGGAGCATTTTATGGCCTCACATCCCACGGCCCTGAAACAGATGCAGCTGCAGCATCGAGTGCAGCCACCAATCCCATTCACAGTTCTGCACTCAGCATCTAAATCTCAGACTTGAACTTTAACTAGTGAACCATTCCTGATAGAACAAGCCCCTCCAGTGCTCTCAAGGGAAAAGCTTTTGGAGAACTCTGGGGAGAGTATGGCATGATCAGATGAACGGAGGCTAGAAAATCTGAATAATCAGTCAAGTGCCGGGGACTAAAAGCACTGTGCTGTAGAACTGCTCACTCATTTAAAAGCCTTCCCTCTGGGGTTTACCTCAGCGGTTTTCAGCTGGTGTGCCATGGCAACTGCCCAAGTGTGCCATGACTTTTTGTACAAAAGTAATGGAAAACAATGTAAAGCAAACATTGTTTCATCTTAAATAATAATCTATCCAACCAAAATCACAATTCATAAAACTTGTGAAAATTAATCATCACATTAAAAGCAAGGTCTTTTGTGTCTAAAATGTGAACCTTCTAAATGCAGGTGGCCAAAGGGCAGAATTGAGATGACATGTATTTTTCCAGTGGATTTGAAATATTAATGAATTTCATCCTTCTTTAGCTTGCTGTCTGTGCTGTGTTGCAAACCTCTCTAGTAAGACTGTAACCACAGTAAAAGTAAGTAAGTCAAGTCAAGTCAAGTCAAGTCAAATCATAGGGCTGGAAAGGACCTTATGAGATCATCGAGTCCCCTTCTGCATGTTAAGCAGAGGTGTAAATGTGACATTTATGAGCTGAAAAAAGTGGAAAAATTCAGCTGAAAAAAGCGGGTGTGCCATGGAACTGTTTGTCTTGCTCAAGTGTGCCATGTTACTGAAAAGGCTGGGAACCCCTGGACTACCCAACAGCAATTCTCACAAGCTTATATCGAACGAGCCCAAGAAGGGATGGGATTCCATTTTTTCCCCCACCATCTAGCCCCTGCTTACTTCAAGCCCATGCCCTCATTGCCACAGAATGGTGCCAGTAGTTCAAACACTGCAACCCACATAGTATTGTTTCCTTTAGTCTCTGCCCAAGTTTTCATACACCGTGTCCTACCGTTCAAAGACACACTGTCCCCAATACCACAGGGTCCTGAAGGACCTCGCTCCTCCTGCTGTCAAGGTTCCACATAAACAATCTCCTCTGGAGTTAGTTCATACTGCTCTTCAATAGCCTGGAAGGGATCACTATTAAACTAAAGACACCCCTTTCCCTCCAGATCTAGACAATCATCCAACTAGAATGGCAGCTCATCAAATTTAATTGGCTAAGCTAAGTGGGCGCTGTTGGTTTTTAATGTGATAAGAGAAACCCAGGATACTGAACAGAGAGAAGTGAGGACTTTAGCTGAGGTCACAGCTCCTTGCAACCTTGCACTGAATCTGATGGCCTAGTGGTGGTTGGGGTCGACTGTGCTGATAGAGGAGCCATTTCTTGATGAGATATAAAAGGTGAGGATGTGAAAACTCAGTTACAACACCAGTCCTTACAAAGAAAAAGCAGTTTGAGCCTGAGTCCTGGTCAAGTTCCACTTGAGCTAGTCTGTTCTGGGCTACATGGGTTAACATCCTTTTTTCACTACAGTTGTCGTTCTGTTTCTTCTCCTGAAGGTTTACCAGCACAGAATGATCCCATCTTCCACATCTAGGGGGTTACATCTCCATAAAAGGCAAAATGATCCTTACACTGAAAATGAAGTACTTAGAAGAATGCCTACCCCATTTTCCTGACCTATATAGTCTGTGGTTCACATCCTTTGCTGGTATAAACCCCTTGACTCCATGTAGCAGGCTAGGGCAGAGCTATCCTCACTCCAGCCTGAACTGCAAGAGGCATGAGTCCACAGGGCTCACAGGTGGGGTGGCTGAGAGAAGTCAGACCAGGAGAGAGCAAGGACCAGTTAAGAAGAGCTGCTCAGCCCAGAAGCTGAGGTGTATAAAGCTGGCTGGGGCAGGAGAGGGGCAAGGCCAGAGAGAGGAGCTAGAGCTTTGCAGCTGGTTGCTGGTGGAGCCAGCAAAGGCAAAGCACTCAGTGCCCTAGGCCAGGTGGTCTGATTTCTGTATGGAATGTGGGTTTATGCCCTGTAAATAAGGAACACAGGTGTCTGCACCAAGAAGAAGGGTGTGTCTTTTGGGAGAAAAGGCACAGGGACAGTTGCACATGGCTACACCCCAACACAATTATAACAGAGAAGAATTTAGATGCAAGAACAGTCTTCTCACGCTGCAGCAACCGTGACCCCTCCGGCTATTTCTCCTCCTTCAGACACCCACCTTACAGCGCCGTAGCAAGGCTCTGGCTATACACAGTAACTGTCTCTCCCCCACAGAGAAGTTTTCCCCATTTTCCATCACTTCAGATTCCAGTTTCATGGGCAGCTGAGCAATCTAGGTGAAAAGAAGGGGAAAGATTGAGGCCACCATACCGAGCTGTTGCGCTACCACATGGACAAGACAGGTGTCACTGCTGCTTCTGTGCAAATTCAATCTCCATGCTGATCCCAGGAAAGCTCCATTCATCCCCAGACCATCACTGAGTTGTCCAAGTGCTTCCCACCCCCTCCATCTTCCTCAAACAGTAGTTTAGCCGGAAGAACACACAGAACTAGAAGCTGTTTAACTGATCAGGTCTGAGTGCTTCAATGCCTAGTCAGTCTAGCTGAAACGCCTCATAGATTCGATAACACTACTGTGGATTTGCAGTGGGTTCTGGCCACGAAGGACTAGATTAGAACATCCGTGTGATTTACAGAGACAATTAGGCAGTGATGCTAGCTTAAAATAAGTGAACAAGATGCCTGCAGAATATTCAAAAGTCATGTCAGTATGAACATCCCAACTCCCAGCATCTTCCTGCACGCCAAGAGCAAACCATGAGCTGGGCCCCAGGCTATATGAGTAGAGCTCTGCACCGATACAAAAACACGGATCCATATCCAACCTGCATCTGTAAGAAATGGCTCGCAGATATCCACGTTGTATCCGCAGATGTGGATATCCGCATATTTGCAAGGCTCTAGCTCTGTGCAGATAAAAATGTGGATCCGTATCTGATCTGCATCCACAAGAAATGGTCCGCAGATATCCGTGTTGTATCCCTGAATGTGGATATAATGCAGATATCCATGGATTTGCAGGGCTCTATGTATGAGGTCCTTCCTACATGCTAGGGCCATAGAGGCAGCCTAATGCCCTAACATATCCACTGAGGGAGAGGGAAAGAGTTGAAGATGAGGTGGCTATGACAGTTGCTGCAAATAGCAAGCACACCTGGTAGCTTCAGAGTTCATTATATGCACACACACACTCCCAATTCATCACAAGAAAAGTGATGCAAGCCTTTCCCAAAAGCAGAAGAGATTGCACTGAAAGACGGGTTTCACCTGCAAGGCTTTAAAGGGGCAGTGGCCACTAGCTGGACATATGGGTTAAGATGTCATTTGCTCTCTAAAATATGCATATTCTTCTCACCTCTCCTCTTACTGCACATCATACTTACACATTCCTTCATATGAGTTCTTTCCAAGGCGTCCCAGATTTGCTCCTCACTATACTGGTTGAAAGGATCCAAGTTCGATCTAGAGGAGGAAGGAGAAACAGTAACAGGAATCTTTCACCAGTTCAACACTGAATAGCAAAACTAGAGTGCTAACCCATCAGCATGGATTGCTCACATCCACCCACTGTAGCAGAAGTCACACCATGGAAATCAGACATTCCAGGCACACAGGTTACAATTCCCAGAAAACAAGCGAGAAAAAACACTAAGAAGCAAGAATCTAGTGGAGATCTGACGCAAGGAGGTTTCACGTAAGACACAAAGCACTGATTACACCCAGCTCCAAGTCTCTAATACACAGCCTGAACTCAAAATGTGTTTGCTTCTGTGTCACAAGAACAGTTTTAAAACCCTGCTAGAATGGTTGTACTAAAATTAAAACTAAGAAGCGTCTTAAGTAGAACAGTAGTCCTGGGCTCTTGCACTAAGCAGACAGAAGGCAGGCCAATGCCAAAGGCCCAGCTTCTGCTCCCAAACCACCATCCCCCACCAGTTATCACACAGAACCACAGTGGCAATTCAGTGACATGTAAATTTCTGAAGATTTTGCTGCTGTTTCATAGATCAGGGTTCCAGTCACTTTCACTTTGCTGCTACCCAGATGTAGGGCAAAATGTAACGGCAGACTGAACACAAGAAAAGGGATGTGGTATGCCACAGAAGATTCAGCCAAGATGAATCGCTGAATATTAAGTCACTAACTACAGAGCCCTGGATGGGGGTGGAGCACTGCTTGGGACATTTAAAAGTCAGACTGAACAGTACACGGAAGAAAAAAAAATACTTCAAGGTTCAAGTCAATCTAATGGTTCTTTTCTATCTCCATTGCCTATGGTTTTACTAACCTCACAGTTCCACTGAACAGAACGGGCTCCTGAGGGATTATTGAGAGTTTGCTGCGGAGATCTGCCAATCCAATGTCATTAATTTTTACTCCATCAATTTTAATGCAGCCTCCAGACAGTTCGACAAGACGGAAGAGTGCCATTCCAAGTGAGGACTTCCCTGCATGGATGAAGAAGGGAAAGAAAAAAAAAAAATCAGGTAAGGTTATTTGGGAGCTGCAACAGTAGCTCAATATGAGATTATATTTTTGGGACAGTTTAAAAGAAGAGAAGTGTTTTAAAATATTGATACAATGTGGCTTCCCAACAGCTCAGGTGGCTCTAATCCAGGCTGGGCCTGAGCATCTTTAAAATTCTAAGCAACACTGATTGCTCATTTAGAAACAACAGTGTTGAAACTTAGCTATTCACTTGAGACCATCCTACTCAACTGTGGTTTTACATTAACAGCACCTTTCACGTCTCACACAATTTCACATTACAGAAGATTTAGAACCAAATTTGGCTGCCACATCCATGCAAACAATTCTCAACAAGACTGCAACCAGTGTATTTTAGGGCAGCTGTTTTCAGCTGCTGTCACGACACAAAAGTGTGTTGTGACATAGTGACTGAGTGTGTTGTGGCAGGCCAGCCTGCCACTGAAAACCCACCTCCCTCTTCGCCCCCAGGGTCTTTTGGTAGCAAGGTGAGATGTGGCAGCAGGTTGCTCCTGTTGAAACAACAACTTTCCGCAGCAGTGTTCCTTGAGCAGCCACTGCCAAAACTGTCCAAGGTAGCAGGGGTTTTTTTTTTGGGGGGGGGGGGGTTTGGTAAGGGGGGGGCCTTTAATTTGAGCCCCTGCTGAAATTGCCTATAGGAGCAATTTGTTTTGGCTGATGGGGAAGCTTCAGCAGTGGTGGTTTTGAACAAGGAGGGTGCCCCTGTATCATGAACAGTTGGGAAGGGTCACACCCATGTCATGACAATAAAGGGGTTGAGAACCTCTGTTTTAGGGGAAGAATTTGGCCATTAAATGAGAGTCAGAGAGCCTGTGTTGACTGAATAGGCAAATGTAGTCACAACTCAATGCTGGGCAACAGATGCGGATGACAGAAGCAGTGTTAGTAGTGTGTTGGCTGTAGAGTAGCTTGTTTTCCCTCTTGAAGAGTTTTTGTTTGAGTCCTCATCAGTGTTGATCTCCACTCAAGGTTTGCATGGACCCCATGAGTGTTCATATGGAAGGCATATGGCGCTCCTGGAGTGGGGCCACACAAAGGATTTTGAAGACTCACAGTTACAGAAATAAACGACTCGTTCTTATCTAGCTAGACAGCTATCATCCCCATCAAATGCCTTCAGCTTAGATACCAATGGAAGCCTCTTTATAGTGGGGCAGACTTTCCCACCAATAGGAGTTTACTATTTACATCCTCAAGTCTACCAATAAAGTTATTTAACCCCACCAAAAGCTCTCTCTCTCACCTGACCCAGTCCGCCCAACGATGCCAATCTTTTCCTTGGGTTTGATGGTAAAGGACACTTTCTTAAGAACCAGTGGGAGGTTCTCTCGGTACCGCATCTCTGCATTCTCAAAGACAACTTCACCTTCTTGAGGCCAGTCCAGAGGAGGAGCTTTATTCTTAATTCGAGCCGGGGCCTCCAGTGAAAGTGTCTTTAAAAACACAAAACCAAAAACATCTGCTTTCCAATAAACTAAACACATCAACATGGCTGTTTATTGTGGTTCTGACCAGGTGTTGGTTTCCTTGTACTGGAGATTCTCCCCCTCTTTATCGCCCTGCCAAGATGGGAAGGGAAGCTATGCCCTGAAAATTGGTCTCAAGTCACGTGACCAATGTTCTGCATTTTCCCACTACAAAGTGATCCTCGCCCCACATGCTGCTTTAAATGCCAACTTAATGCACACTTAAGGAAGACAATGTGGCCCAGTGGCAAAAACATCAAATGAGAACTCAAGAGACCCAAGTTCCGTTCCTGGTTTTGCTACAGTTTGTTGTGTGGCTTTTGGCAAAGTCACTTTCCCCTCCCTGTGCTGCAGTTTCTCCATCTGTAAAATGGGATGTTTCATACTTAATTCAGACTTTGTAAAAAGTGCTTTGAGCTCTATGACTGTAGAATGTCAAGTAAGAACTAGATAATGTTTACAGACAGAAACTAGGACGTTCTTGGGAGCCTGCAGAGAGATTTTAGAACTGCTGGATACAGCAACACTGTGAAAGCACTATTTGACTGCAGTGCTACACAGCACCATAGAAATGCAGATTCCCCCACATCCGCTGTGCCAGGGTCATGTATTAGTCCTGCGCATGGGTCAAGTGCAATCTGTGTACACAAGATACCCAAAGTGGATAAAATGTGAAAACAAACAAGTGGTGCTTCCCACACTGTATCTACCAACCCAGCCAGTTTGCCTCCTGGCCCTTTGCTTTTGTTGCTGCACTTGGCACCCATCAAAGCCCTCACTAAACAGTTATTAGTACAGCGTTCCACAGACAACAAAAATTGAAAACGGGAGGCAATCCAGGAGGTGGCATGATTTTCTTGGGTATGTTTCAGAATGTGAGTAACTGTCACTTTCCTAATTTATGCCAAGAGCATCTTCTTGCCAGAAAGCAGAGATTTGGCTAGTGGACCCAGCAGACCCACTGGTGTTCAAAAGGGGGAGCTAATCCAATAAAGCAATACTGTGTTTCCTTGAACGAAGAGTTTGTAAAAAAAATTCTGAATAGATACACTGAAAAGTTGCCAGGCCCAGGGCCTTCATGGTACACAGAAGCACACAGACACCCAAGCCATCCCCAAGGAAAAGAACTGAGGGGCTCATTGTTTGCTATGGCCAAAAGATGAAGAAAAGCATGGCTGGCACACAGCAAAAACTGTGATAGGAAATGTTGCCAAATATCCTTTATTTTTCAATCAAATTAGTTTTAAGTTCACAACACAATGACCATCTAGAGAGCCAAGAGGGTAGGAAATCATGGAGAAGTCTTGCTCGATTTCAAGCCAGTTTGGGTGACACAGACTGATTTTACAAACTCCTACGACAGGCCCGGGTTTTGCCTCTGAAGACATGGCCACATACCAAGAGCTACACTGGACCATTCACAGAAATGGGAAGGGGCAGGAACGCCTTGGGTAGTCACCACAGCTTCTGCAGGTAGAAAGCTTCATCTTGGGTGCCTGCAGAAGATTTCTAGTTTCCTTTTGTTTCTTTGTGTAGCCACATCCTTGAAATAATGTTTCTTTCCCCAGTGCATGCAGTCTCTAGCGGAGACTGGGCTAAACTATGCTGTATAAGCCTGCAGTTCCAGAAATACACCTCTATAGCAATTGTCAGAGATCTGCTGAGCTACACAGTCAGGGCCAACTCTTCTCCATGCTCTGTGACTCCTAAAGAGTATGGATCTGTGGACCTGGTAAAAGAGACTAGGGGGCAAACCCACATCAGACCCACTGAAGTATGAACTTCTCCAGGCCGCCACTCCTCCCACAGTATCAGCTCCTTCCACATTATGGATATTCTGCAGTAGCCTGAAAACAGTGGATGGATTTTGGACAGTGAGACCCTCTTCCCCCCCTCCCCTACTCCTATTTCATTCCTTCTTGCAAACATACTGTGTGTAATCAGGCTTCACTGCAACCGGACAGAACCACATAAGCCTATTTACCAAGCAAATGAATTCTGAGGCCTCATCTTGTGAACAGATAGCGTGTGTCTAACAAAGCACACTGCTAGGTTGACTGAAGTCAATAATAACCACATGAATGTGTGCAGGAGCAGGCCCTTATTTCCTATTCTAAAGCAGATGCCAATGCAGATGCACACCAGCTCTTCCTCCTCTCATGTCAGGAATGTGAACAGCAACGAAGAAGGGCACAAGGAAGAGTGAGAAAGTGAATCCATGCCTTACCTTGATGTAGTGATCAATCCTCTCCACAGAGGTGAAGCGAGCCTCCGTCTCTGAGGCCAGTCTGACTGTAAACTGGAACAACCCTGTTAACTGGAGAGGGAGATGCAACGAACCATTCATTTCACAGAATTCTATTGGATTTGTTGATTCTTAACATATCTAAGAGCTTTCCCTAATCAATACCCCTTTGGAACTGAGATGTCTTGATCCAAAATTAACTGTTGAGCTAGCAATAAGATTATTTTGCAAGGCTTACAATTCCAATCAGCAATTCTTTATGGCATATAGATCACCTGAAAAGTTAGCACAGTGACTGAGTAAGTTTCTGAGGGCAATGTGCTTACAGCGTTAATCCCTTTCTCTTATTGGATCAACTTCTGTCATCCAAGAACAACAGCTGTGTAAAATAGAGAGCTTGTCTCTTTCAGCAACAGAAGTTGGCCCAATAAATATCTTCTACCTCACTTTGTTTCTCCAGTATCCTGAGACTAACATGGCTACAACATTGTAGAATACCAAGTTATTCATTCTGTAGTTTCTCCTTGTTACAACAAGGGGGCATAAAAAGCCCAAAGGAACTAACTTCCATGTATTCCAAGTATAAATTAATAGAGTCAGCTAAAAGACACAGTAACACGCTCTTCAAGCCATACAACTGGCTAACATGCATGTTAATTCTCTAGAAATACCCAAGAAAACAAAAGATGAAATATCCTATTGAGTGACCCAAACAACTTCCACGTGAATTTTAAGACAGAAATTATGCTACCAAGAGCAACAATCTTAGGAACAAAAAAGGAGTCCTGTGGCACTTTTAGCTCATGCAATAAATAATTTTATTAGTCTTTAGAAGTGCCACAGGACTCATTTGTTTTGCTGAACTAGACTGACACAGCTACCCCTTTGGAGAATCTCAGGAACATGACCATCCATCCCTAAACCCTGGGGAAGGCCCTAGACCTTGATCAGTACAGCTCCCTTATCAAAAGAACCATCAGTCTCTCTGCCCTCTTTCACAACACAACGTTAAGCAAACTTTCCAAAGGGACATTATCTCTACTTACGCCAAGGTGCACCACCGTTAGAGATTCAGATAGATTCCAGAACACAGGCATGGTCAGCACCTCACCTGCACAGCGTAAGAGATGGCGAGCCCAGCATAGGCAGGAGGAATCTGTCCATGCATCAAGACAATCATCAGGCCAGTGGTTGTGATGAGAGCAATGCTGATAATATCTAGGCGTATGGCCAGCCAGCGCATTGCACAACTGAACAAGTAAAACGGCGCTTGATTATCATCCAACAGCTCTTGGTACCTGGAAGCAGAGAAGAAAGAGGTTTGTAGGGGGAAAGCTGCGCCTCTTGGAAGCTTTGTGTTTAACGATGACACTTTTGCTACGGCTGCACGAGATAGCAGAACTCAGCTGGATGGGCTAGTCCCGGTTCTTGCCTCTCACATAGAACAGACCAGGCCACAGGGAAAGGGATTTGCAAGTACACACTTTGTATCCTCTAGCTCCTAAATCACACAAGAGATCTGTTCATCTTTGTGGTTCTCAAGCCAACAACACACTGACACAACACCACCAGACCATGAAGGATGCCTCAGCATCCACCAACATTATGGCAACTCTTTTCCTCACAAACTAGGTAGCACTTCCAGGAAAACCCCAACTGCTACATGCTAACCTCATAAAACCTACAGTGGCTCAGAACACAGAGCATATAGGTATTATTGTAAGAGATATAACAACATATTAATTGGCTTTAACAGCACTAGTTGGTTAAAACAAGTATTGCATCTGATTGTTTCTGCTCTGTGTAGTTGAGGAAACAATCATTGGAAGATGACTCTGAATGGCTCAAAGGATCACCTGCCAGCATTTTAGTTCCTGACACTGGTTCATACCAGTCCAGTTCCTTGCCCAAGGCTTGAAGATTGAGTGCTGTACAAACCTGTGCAGGAATTCCTGCCTTTTGTTATAGGCGTGAATTGTAGAGAGGCCCTGTATGCTAGATGTAATGTGAGACAGAAACGGAGACTGTGTGATGTTGTCCAGGCGCTTCAACTCACGAATAAAGACTCTGGAAGAGAGGAAGGGGCAGCTTTGAGGGATGCACACAACCATCTGTACCACAGTAGAGCAGACTGAAGAACGCATTACCCAATTAACTTAAGGTAGAGGCACGACTGGTGAGCTTACCGAGACACAACATGCAGGATTGTGAAGAGGACAACGAGAGGCCCCACTGCCACCAGAAACCATGGGAAGACCCCAGCAATCACCCCCACACAGAAGAACACCAGGATGACATTCTGGATGAACATTTCAGCTTGAAACGGCAAACGGACATCAACTGGAAGAGACAGAGAAAGAAGGCGGTTTGGGAACAGGTAGCCAAATAACCTAAATCAAGCAGTTCAGTCCAGTTTCTGCACCATCACACCATGTCCAAGGATATTGGTTTCCAAGGCTTCTTTGGTATAAAGTCTTGCAGTTTAGCAAGTATTTTTGTCCTCTAAAATTGCTAGTTATCTTCGCAATTGCTGTCTCCACTGCCAAGGTCATTGCTGCAGCACTGGCCATTAAGCTCCTTGTTCTTAAATTGCCATAAAATAGCATCAAGAAAGCTAAGATGGGAACAATAAGGTGGCAGGTCTGGTAGCATCAGAACTTGGCTGAACTTCCCAGTACCACCCTTAGAACATGGCTGAACCTTCAACTCCTGCCAGCTTCCTTCCTTCCAAAACAATTTAGGAACTTCTCATGCACAGAGAAGCGAATACCGGGGGAGCATTTTGGGATGAACAAATACCCAAGAAAACGTCATCCTATTAATCTTGTGGGTTACTTACCAGCAGTACCTGGTCGGACCACAGGTGCCCTGGATTTACGTATGAAATGGTTTGCTCTATTTCTTTTTGAACTGGTCTGATTTGGAGCTTTCTAATCACAAAGACAGCTTATAGCCCAACCCCAGCATGGCCCAATTATTGATCTGTCTACTTCAAACACACCATGTGCACCAAAAGGCTTGTAATGCCTCTGGAGACTCTTTCAGATTATCTTCATGTCTGCAGCTGTGATTAGCATGCACAAGTGAGCTAACAGGAAAGTCTGAATGCAAACAGTGCAGTAATATGGTACACAGAGAGGGACGTACCTTCATCCATATCTTTGGAGAACCTGTTGAGAATCCGCCCAGTGGGAGTTGTGTCAAAGAACTTCATGGGGCTGCGAAGGATACGTCGGAAGAGCTCATCATGGAGCCGGGAGGAGGCTCTAAGTGTTCCCTGGTAATACAGCAAAGAAGGTTACTGGGGTTGTGCAGGGCAGTGTCTCCCAACCAGTGTGCCATCAGGCATAAGCAGGTGTGCCACAAAATTTTTGAAAAACTACTAAGAGAGCTCTGGATTGGCTCATTAGCTCATGAATATTCATGAGCTCATTTGGAAACTATATGGTGGTGTGCCTCAAATTAATTAAAGGTAGCAAGGTGTGCCAGGGCAGAGAAAGTGTTGGGAACCACTGATGTAGGGATTCCTGGCCAATCTGTCCCACATCACACCTGACACCAGAGTTGGCTTACTGTGACCAAGGGACCAAACCTCGCAAAAGCCACAAGTCAAAAGCAAATTTCTGCTCTTGCTGTCTTGAAGGCAGCTACAGTATGTTTCTACTGCCCTGTGTCAAAAAGGAAGATAATGGTCCAGAGAATTCTTTAACAGTGAAGAAGGCACTAGGCCCCACAAGATGGGTCATCTGCAACTTTCCAACTCCTGCTTAGGCCGGCCCAAATTCAAGCAGCTTTTCTTGGGAGCTGAAGGCTGAATGCCACAAGAAGAGAATCAAAATGCCAGAGGCCCCAGCCATGCAGAAACAAAAGGGGAAAAACATAATTGGTCTTGGTGCATACCTTGACAAAGACAACCCCACGGACAGCTTTCAGAATCAGCATGACTCCCATAGAGAGTGCATAGATGCCAGCATAGTAGCGCATGTGAGGATTATCCTTCATGCTGTTGCTCACAACAGTTTGATTTCCCAACATCTCAGTGGTGTTCTGTGTGAAATCCAAGATCCCAGTTACATGGCCATGTAAGACAAGAGAAGGCCAGAAATTCATTGCACCTGGACAATTTGATGAAACTCTCTCTCTAGCCTACTTTTAAAAAACTTCTTTTTCAAAAGAAAGTTGGGTTATTTTTGTATTTTAAACTTTGCGCAGAAAAAACCCATGGCTAATCTGGACTGGCAGAGTTGAAATCCATTGCTCTCTCACGCACCTCAAAAAAGAAAGCCTGCTATTCTCATGTACAAAGCCAAGATCTTTCTAACCAACTCAGTTGCCAAACTGCCATTTGCCTACATACCTACCTCAGACGCAAACCCATTCCAGTCATGTCCCAGTCAGGAACAGTCTCCCATTAAACAAGGCACTGATGAACACAAGATGATCCACCCCACTTGACTTAAACCAACATCCGTTTAATCTTTAAATACTCAGTCCAGAGTGCAGCTGCAGTCATCTATAGCTCGAGTCTATCAATATGCCCAGATCGTTCTACTGTTGACTAATTCACTGACATTCAACTGTAGGTTGCTGGGGTCTTATTTCTACCCAAGTGCACCAATGTATACTTAGAAATGTGTCATTTCAATTTGTAGCTCTGCCCACCCATTTTATTATTTTCAGTAAATGAAATGACTGACACGCCACAGCCTGCTCTCCATCATAAATACGAAGGCATACTGATCAAAACAAAGACCACTCTTCAAGTTTCCATGAAACATACACTAACTCCAATCCTCTTTTGTATTACTTCTTTAATGTCACTTAAATTAATCTCTCTAGCTGTCTGGGGAATGTTTATACAGCGAGGTTTCATGTGAAAGTTTGTCAAGTAGCTTTCTGAAAACTCAGAGTTAGTCAGTTCATATACTCTATTCTGTCCTCAACAGTGAACAGCAAAAGGATTCTTCCAAAAAGGAGCAAGAACTGCCCAGGAGGGAACGTTGGTACAATCTGCACCCCCAGCCACTCCTTGAAGGTCTCACCCTGCTCCCTATAAGTCAGATGGTCTTAGCATAAGGTTTTTATTCCTTCCTTTTCTGTATTAATTATTATAATACTGGATTTCTATGGGTAGCAAGGGTATCCATCAAAAACCTCTTTGAATCTTACTTTGGACCCACAATTATTTCAGTTAGCAAATTAATCACATTAGGACTACAGCTGCTGTCTTCCAGCACCTTGGTACTTCTGCAGTATCAAGGACCCTCTAAAGATAATTGTTAATTATTTGATTACATGATTCCTAATCTCATCTTTTACATATGGCCCTTGATGCCTTTATTGACCATATTTGTCAGATGCTTACTCAATAGTTTCAGTCTCCCATTTTTACATCTTTACTCCAGACATGCATCATGGGTGGGCTGTTAATATTCTTTTTATTATCCCTTATTGTAGGCCTTGATAAATCTGTGTTTCTGGTCACCATGGTGACCAGTTTTTAGTAGCCTGTCACCTAGCTCCACTGCAGAAAAGTAATGAAGGTGCACCCTCTGGCCAACCAGAAGTAAAATTACTGATGCCTTGCTGTGAGCCAGTTTTGTCCACCCCTGCCTTATAGCAAAGCATTCTTGACTGTCAATCTATTAGGGACAATGCTGGAGGGGGATGGCTAGGCTACAGCAGTCCTAAAATGTGCCTTAACCACCCCTCCAAGTGCAAGGCACCTGGCCAGCAGTCACCATGCTCCAAATGTCCAGCTTCCACTGCAGCAATTGCCCCTTCTCTGGGAAGGTGATCCATGGGTGACAAAGCATCAGCAGAATGCCTGGGGAGTTTGGATGATACTAGCAGTGGCTGCGGCCAAGTGGGTCTCCACTAAGCTGGGGTCAGGGACAGGGAACCTGTCTGTACTGGTGCCTTTGGTTCAGGAATGAGAACTGCAGCTGCTATCGTACTGTACACATGTTCATGCTCCTGAATGCTTGACTTAAAGAGACAGCATATCCTCTCTCTCTCTCTCTCTCTCTCTCTCTCTCTCTCTCTCACACACACAACTTCCCCCCTCCCCCATCCATTTGGCAGTGCTTTATTTTGTGCTTTTCTTGTGTTAACTTGCAGTTCTTTCCGTTAACAGCCAAACTGCTTTTGTTACTTTAACAAAGACTTCGGCTTACATGGGTGCACAACAGTCATGCAAAGAGTGACAGCCCCCACCTCTCAAACCAGCTTTAAAAATGTTTTGAACGTTCAGGTAATGTGTGTTGGATTCGGTTTTGATCTGACTGGAATGGAAGTATGGGCTTGATTGGGTAGGTGGAAAAGGTATGCTTAGATTTGGTTGGTCATTTACTTGGCTTTAAATAGTAGTCTGCATTGTTTCATTTTCTTTGCATATGCAAATAGCTAATTTTTAAAATCTAACAGTACATTTTCTGATTTAAAATAATTTTGCTATTTGTATTATTTAAGCATTAATTTTTTCCAGGAAGTCTGCCTTAGTTTATTATTATTATTATTAGTTGGCTTAGGACTTCTATTGATTTCTGATCCTTGAATTTTTCTGTTCTCCCCATAGTTAAACACCTCATGGTTTACTTTAACAATCCTAGCTAGTTATGCTTCATCACACCTTGTCATTTGAATACACCTTTTACCTTCCCTCAGTCGCATCTTATTTTTAAAAAAGAAAAAAGTTCCGTTTCTGCTCCCTATAATTTACCTTTCTTTTCTCGTCATTAGTTTAGAACAACTTGTCATTTACCCCCAATCGTTTGGGCAGCCATGCTAGAACTCCACTTAATTCACACAAGCCAACTGTACCACCTCTAAGTGTCAGTCAAGTTTTACTGACATACACCCTGGGCAGGCTGTTTCACTTAATAAGGTTCCTCTAGAAAACGCGGCCTTTGGATCTTTAAATGTATCTATCCTCAAGCAAACACCTTCCAATGGGAAAAATGCTGACTATTCTAGGTTATCGTTCCCAACTCCAAAACTATCTAACAGGCATTTTACTTAACAGAGTCACTCCCCTGACAAAATGAAAGAGTTATCTTACTAGACATCGAGGTCATAGTGGCAGCTAAGTGATGTACAAAATTAGCTACTGCACTTGGTGCCTCCTACCCAAATGCCTTTGCTCCCTTTCTTACATGGATAGAACCAAGGAAAAAAGGAGCCATCAGACTGCATGAGCCCTTGCCTCATTTTTTTTTCTGTGGATTTCTGTCAGGCTCAGGGAATAGCATTTTTCAAATACAATAATCTGCTGGAGAACACCCTTAACTAATTTCCTTAATGGAATGCAGTGACATTTGTCCTAGCCTAGACTAACCCAAGCAGTCCTCCAAAGACAATCCCATGTCCTGCCTATCAGAGACTTGAAAGAGTTCATTCCTCTTACCCCACTGCCCTGCTTGATCCAGTAACTCAGCCACCAGTTGCTGAATGCTGTGCTGCCCACATTCAGCACAAAGAGGGCCATGATGATCAAGAATGCAAAGGGGCCTCCAGCTGCCTGGATATAGATGCCATAAACAGACCAAGGGACAGAGCCTTTGCCCTTCTCTTCCAGCTGCACCAGCTGGCCTAGGAAACACAAATGAGTGAAAAAGAGTGAGGGGAAACAATTTCTCCATAAAACTTTTATCAGTTTGTTTCCTTAACATATGGGAAGAACACTCACTGTAGAGTTCTGAGTGCTCTCCTGTTAGTTTGCGCCCAACCCACACAGGTTTGAGCAATAAAAGCCACATAAGAGATGTCAATGGCAGACTCATCAAAAAGTAAGATTAGTGCCAAAATCTGCATCTTTTGCTCCTCACCAATTTGCTGTTAATAAAAGTACATAGACTTCAATGGGGAAGATCCCCTTCTCTCTATACACAGTGGCATGCCAAAATCTGAGGAGGAAACAGCATCTAAGCACATACAAAAGCCCCACCTTGCAGTAGTAGGGAAAAGAAGTGTGGGAGCTAGGGATGCTGACAGCTAAAAGCCAGCAACATTTCACATGCTGATTGCATCTTACTGTGCCAACTTATTTAAGCTGGAACAGTGCTGAACAGACTATCTTGTATTTCTAATGGATGGTCACTGATTTCCCAATGCACCTGAACTACGTGCTGTCACCAAGATGCAGGGCAACTATCAGGACCTGAGAGCTCCAGGGAGTGAACATTTCAGGTCACCGATCACAAACGTATACTATGATTAAAGTCAGAAATTTCATTCCAGTTACCTTCTTCCTTCTTCACCACCTTCTCCTTCTTCACAGACCCTGCTTTTGTGCCCTTATCCTGAGATCTTTTCAATGAACTGCTTGTGCTCTTCTTTAAATTAATCTGCAGAAAACAAGCTACAATGAAACATGCAAAGACATCTATTTTTTTCAACAGATATTCAGCTAGGAACCAGAAAAAACTCTGTTATTTTTAAAAGGTGTATTCTGCACAGGATTGGGGCTTTCCGGAGCCTGGTGTACATATCCAGACAGGACACTCACTGAGAAGAATGCTTGTCCATCGTTTCTAAATATGATTTCACTAGGACTGACTGCCAACCACAGACAGAATAAGCTCTCCTCACCTATTGTGTCCTGTGCCGTTATCTGTTTGTTCTGTGGTAATATCCAAAAGACCCCAATCAGGATAAAGGGGCCCACTGCACTAGGTGGTGCTCATGCCCGTGGGAGGATAGGATTCCTGCTCCAAAGAGACTCTAATCAAAGCACCCTTCACAGAAACCCATCCAAACCTCCTTCAAGAAGGTTTGTGGGAACTGACCATCTCCCAGATACAGTCAGAGTTGTCCTCAGTACAACCTAAGCAGTCAGAGAGCAATGTGAGATATTTACATCCCCGGACATTGAATGTACAACCTCTGAGCAGCATACACAGAGTTTCTGTTCAGTCTCCCAAATAAGGTTACATCCTGTTCTGAGACTGTACACATTTCAGTTTTCAGGCTGACCTGACTATAACCCTCCTACACATCTTCAGGACCATCTTCCCCTCCTTTATGCTAAAAAGAGATCTCACACATGTTGTCACATCAAAGACAATATCTATCTCCATGGAGCCTTCCTCCAGCTCACAGGAACTACATATCCACTGTTCACTCCATGCACTAGTGCTTATAGAGAGGAAATGGAGGCCAGCCAAGCGTGCAGGCTGGAGAATCTCGCATTAACCATGAATGCTTTAATTTTAGCATAACAGCACCATGATCTGTACAACAGCGAGACAGGACAAGTGAAGTTATTGATTGCATTCCTCTGCCTCTTCCACCAGCATCGTCAAACAGAAAAACCCCAAATCAAGCATCTCCCAGCTATCACTAAACCCATCTCCAATCACATGACAATTCCGTGTTGCTAGAATCTCTTGGTTCTGATGTTTGTAAGAGGCATATATTCAGCCCCTGAAATGATCAACCATTTATCTCTTGATAAATACATTGGGTTATTTTTCCAAGTTAATTCAATTAAGATAAGGGCACTGATTTCTGCTGAACATTCAGAACAAAATTCTGAATACAGTTTGCTGCAAAGTTTGCAGAGACAAACTCAATCTCTTATTGAGTGGTTCTTATTATGATGCCTGAAGTCTCTTCTGTAATTTCTTTCCAGGGTGGCCCTGCTGACTGGTGTAAAGAGCACAAATCCCAGTTGCATTTACAGTAATCCCCTCTTAACAGTCCCTGTTCATTTATTTTTTTGCTGGTGTCTATCAAAGCAAAACATGTTTGGAGTTAAAAAGTCCAGCATTCTGCTGAATAGGCCTTTTGACCAGAAATGTTACTGTGTTGTGTCTCAGCCATCTCAAGCTAGAAAAATGGGTAAGAAGCCAGAAAGAATTACATAAATCCAAGAGCTGGATGAAGTTATAGACTCTGAGGTCAGAAGGGACCAGTATGATCATCTAATCTGACCTCCTGCACAGTGAAGGCCACAAAACCTCACCTACCAACTCCTGCAATAAGCCTCTAACCTTTGACTGAGTTAGAGTCCTCAAATCATGATTTAAGGACTTTAAGATACAGAGAATTCACCAGCAGATGAGCCATGCCCCATGCTACAGAATAGAGCTAATGTGGAAACATACCTTATAAAAATGAGGTGTCCGTTAAAGGAGATATGCATTTTCCCTCTGAGCACCCTAGTGAAAACTGAAACCTTTCCTCTGTATTAGATAGATTGGCTGAGGAGCAGGACCATGTCACGAGATGTTATGACACTAGTTATTACAGTGTTAACACAACAGAACAACGTCATGCAGGAGAGCCAAACAGCCAAACCAACACACTGAGGTCAGAGCCGTAACTAAGGAATTCCGTTACCCCCTTATAATAGCCAGCGACTGGGGTGAGTGGTGTGGACTGTGCTCTTTAATGGAGCAGCGAGTCATTCCACAGACATCTTTCAAGGGACTACGTAACTTGATTCATCTGAGCTCTAAGAGTAGGCAACCGTCAAGCTATGTGAAAAATGAAGTGGCGTACCTCAATGTGTGGTGTGTCTCCTAGCTGCAGGCTGTTAAAAATGGCTGCGTAATCCCCATTTAAATTCATCAGCCCTTCGTGGCTTCCTCTCTCGGTGACACATCCTTCCTTCATGAAGATCACTTCATCACAATCAACAAGGTACTGGAGAGAACATCAGAACAAGGCTTTATCATCTCAGATTGTCAGGAAAAAGAAAAAACACACACACCTGAATGTTTTCAGTTGCTTACTGGCCTTCGATAACTAAAAGTCAGCCAGCGTCCTCCTTGGCACACAGCTGACTAGTTGAGGACCCTGCACTGATTTGGACCACTGTGATTGCTTCCACAGTACATATAAAACCTGACTGATCAGAGACATCCTGCAGCACGCTGGGGAGATGCATACAGGCTATCTGAAAACTACCAATTCTGACCTTGAAGGTACAATGAGTTTTCACGTGCCAAGAACTCAGTCTCAGAATATCTTTACACTATCACTAGGCCTGATTTACTGATATCAAATCCCATATATTGTAAAATGAGAACAGGTTTTATGCACTTCAGTCTTCAGGTTAGTAGAAAACCTGACCAGGTCACACACACCCCCAGCAACATCTGAAGGCAAGTATTTCCAGTTCATATCAGCTGCTGCCAGTGCTGTCTGGCAGGTGGCTATTTACATCACCGCCAATGCTGTGCATGCACAAACAGATAAACTTCAGCTATACAGCCTGAGGGAGATGGCATCATGTTGTAACAAACCAAAGTACAGGAATCTATGGTCAGAGCCAAAAGTGACTGACCCAAAAGTATTCTATTCGGGCCACTAGAGAAGATCCAAGAAAGGAAGCACAAAGGATACTGTACCTGGAGCTGATGAGTGACGAACAGGACAGTTTTTGATTTCAGATGCTTTCTTATTGCACTATTAAAAATGTGGTTTCCTACATGTGCATCTAAGGCACTCAGAGGGTCATCGAGGATGTAAATGCTCTTATCACTGTATAGGGCTCGCGCAAGACTGATCCTCTGACGCTGGCCTCCACTGAGGTTTGCCCCTCGTTCACCAATCTGTATTAAACAGACACACACAGTTATACTGTTTCTCTTCACTACACATAACACAAGACCCACAGGCCAAATTCATTCCTGGTGTAATTAATACAGTTAAGAGCAAGAATCAGAACAGGTCATGTTAGAGTGTAGGAAACTTATTCCTGACAAAGAATATACATAATGCTGACATGTCTATTAAATAGCCAGAGGATTGTACTTTTTCATTAATTATGTTTAATCTAAGTTTTTACATTCCAAAGTGGCACCCATGTTAGTCTAATTCAGCAAAAAAAACAAGGAGTCCTGTGGTACTTCTAAAGGCTAAAAAATTTATCTATCACATGAGCTTTTGTGCAAATAAAATCCCACGTCGTCAGATGCTTTGAATTTACAGAAGTTCCCCCATCTTCAAAGCATCTGACAAAGTGGGATTTTCTCCCATGAAAGCACATGTGATAAATAAATCTGTTAGTCTTTAAAAAGCACCAAAGTACTACTTGTTTGTTTTGCTAAGTCTTTAAGAGTCTCTAAGGAAACTACTTACTGGTGCAAAGAAAAATTCCCATGCTACCAACACCCAGAGTTAACAAACATGGAGTTAGTCTCCATGTAGTGCAAAATTTAGACATGTTCATTTAACACAGGCAAGAGGAGCCAGTCAGTTTATAGGAAGAAGCCTGTCCATTTATAAGCCCACCAGACCACCACAGTCAGGTGCATATACTTTCCTCCCTCCAACCCACTGACTGTTTTATCACAACCAGGATTTTTACCTCAGTCAAGTCCCCATTGGGTAAGATGGCTAGGTCAGGTCTCAGACAGCAACCATTAAGTACAGTGTTGTACCTACAGAATATAGAGAAGACAAGGTGTGAGCAATAGCCCTCCAACGGACTAAGTTTTTTATCCCTACAGGAACACCAGGCAATCTTGTAGCTTTGTGCAATTAACTCCTAAGCTGGATTCCTCATACACAAACTGCAGACAGGACTTTGCGATGAATATCAGAAGCGCTATGAGAAGCACAGTGAAGAGAAGCCAAATTCATTCTAGAAAGCTACCCAGCAGAGACTGGTAGAGATCCCCAGGGTGGGAAATGTGAATGTGGGAAGGGCCTTGTAAGAGGCTAGTGTAGCATGAATAAATGTTGCATTGGGTAGGAGAGGGCATGGCTAAGGTAACTGAAGAGTGCATCCATCCAGTATCTGGCCACCGAGGCAGCTCTCAGCAGACCTCAGTGTTCTAGGTCAGAAGAGTTAAAGCTGCTATCTTAGAGAGGCTGGTGACAGAACCACCACCAGAGTGAACCTCCCCTCTGGGGCAGGTGACAGACTGGTGTGCAGGGAAGTGCGAGTCCAGCCGCCATCAGCTTTCCTGACATTGGCCTGCGACTTGCTAAGTGTTCATAACTCAGGAAAATATTCTCTTTGACAAACCTTTCTTCATCAAACTCCTTTCCAAAAAGGATGTTGTCTCTAAGCGTAGCATTGAGGATCCAGGCTTGCTGGGCCACGTAGGCAAAACTTCCATTCACCGCAATGCTACCCTCCAGCAGGGTCATCTAGAAGACAAGACAGGAGATCTCGGAATTATGCTATTCCAGGTGTGCATATGTGAGCACGATCATCTTCCATAAAAGTAAAAGGCCCCATTGGAATTCTCTTTAGGCAGTAGGGTCAGAACAGAATGTAACTCAAAGATCCATTGCTGGTTTGCGCTGTCCCACATAAAATACTGCCCATTATTCTGAATTCCTCAGAAGCTTGAATTTCAAATTAATAGATAGATCATAACAAGATGTCAGGCCCATGTAGGCACCTAAATGAAGTAGCTAGACTTTCAGAACTAACAATTCCCAAGGGGAAATAGCTGCTGGTTGAATGGCTCTTCTGAAAATCTGTTCTGCAGTCATCTAAACAGATGAGCATCTTTTTAAGACTGTAATCTAAATGTGACCTATTCGACCATACTGTATGATCTGAATTTGAAGTCAGGTTAATCATCATGTTGGTTGAGATGGATTAAACAAATGCAGCTTCTGGCAAAGAGGAGGAAAAGGAAGAAGCTATGAAAATACCAATCAATTCTCACCTGTCCTAAAATGGCTGAAATAAGTGAGGTTTTTCCACTCCCCACACTGCCACAAATTCCAACAAGTTTCCCCTAAAAAAGAGAAAAAAATATGAGTTACAGTACACATCAATCAATTCCTCATTCTATTCAGAATTTAGGCTACCTGTGTATTTCAAAGAAAGAAGAAGGATTTGGCAGTAAGGCCAGTCAGTGGAAACGGGGTATAGCAAAAGGAAGGCAGCCTGGCAACTGGCAAATAATTTCCATCAGCAACCAAAAGAGAGTGAACAGAACCTGCTTGACCAATTTCTTTCCACATAGCTCTGATGCAATGAAACTCAAAATGCTGAATTCATCTCTGGGCATCACAATACCAGAAAGATATTGCCTGACTGAACAGAGAGCCCTAAAATAGCCTGTCCAAAGGGAGTCCTTCCATGGGCTTTGAATCAGTCCCAGAACAACCAGGAGGTAAAAGGGATAACATATGAGGAAAGATCCAAAGGGGTAGCCATGTTAGCTGAGTTCAGTGGGGGGGGGGACGGACAACAAGGGGTCTGGTGGCCCTTTTAAAGACTAAACAATTTATTTATCAAATGAGCTTTCATGGGAGAAAAATCCCACTTCTTCAGACACTTGGAGTTGTTCAAGTTGTTAGTCTTTTAAAAAGTGCCACCAGACTCCTTGTTTGTTATGAGGAAAGATCAACTTTGTATAATTTGACTAGGAGACAAGGGAAGGGGAGGAGACGAAAGGCAGGAGTCTAAGATATATTGAGGGTTTAACACTAAAACATGAAGAAGATGCTGTTCAACACAACACATGATGATATAATTAGGAATAAAGGGGAAAAAAAGGGAAATTTAGGCTGAGTGCCAGGTAAATACTTTTCTGATTGTGAGATGGATCTGGTTTAGGAATAGCCTCTCTAGGAAGAGTTGCAAGCCTACCACTTGGAACAACAGACTAGAAAAAACCACTTGGAAATAGGCAGTAGGGAGCAATCTTGCCTTAGCTCCCAGTTAGACAAAAAGGGTTTCAAGATCCAAGAAGTCTCTTCCATCTCTAATCATAATCACTAAGCTTTCTAATAGTCTATAAGTCTTACTGAACAGTGCCAAGTTATGCTTAACAGGGAAAGTCTTTTGATACCCACATTTAATGCACAAGGAATATGTCACACTTACCCTGATTATGAAAGAACAAAAAAAAATTAAAAATAAAATAAAGTGAGCATCAATTAGAAAAATTGCCGACTGCAGGTACTGGATAAAAAACACCACTGGACACCTATACAAAAGTTCTTCCTGTTCGTAGACTAATATAGCTTTATACTATCTTCTTTCAAGGGTACTTATCAGTCACTTATTCAATGTGGCCACATCTGACGACACAAGATTTTCTGAGTTTTTCAAGCACCTCAGTAGGAGGTTGTATGAAAACTGTTTTATTAAATATGCTCTGGATTAAGATCAATGGCTTCTGTTCACCATTTATCATGCTGTTAACCATTTTGAAATGGAAACTCCTGGAGCTTATAGCTTCTGCTAGTCCCTCTATCCTTTTACAGTAGTGCACATTCTTCAGATCCAAAGTGGTAGCTGTGTTAGTCTAGTTCAGTAAAACAAATAAGGAGTCCTGTGGCACTTTTAAAGACTAACAAAATTTATTGCACAAGCTTTCGTGGGAGAAAAATCCCACTTCATCTCAAAGTGGGATTTTCTCCCATGAAAGCTCATGCAATAATAAACTTGTGCATCTTTAAGTGGCACAGGACTCCTTGCTTGTTTCACATTCTTTAGAGAAACCCTTCTGATTTTGCATAGCAGAGCACTCAGCCATTTCAAATGCAAATGCAGAAGGCCCTCCATTTAAGTGAATGCCTGCAAAGATTCAAATGGCTCTAGAAATAAGTTCCATATTAAAGACTCATCTGCCTCCTTAATGGCTTGCTCCTGATAAATACCACACTGAAAACAAACAAAACCTTCACTGAGCCTATAGCAGGGGTGATAAAGCCCAGAGCTCTACAATGCTGCCTCTACCAGCTAATGGCTGGCTTGTGATGATCTGGCTGCTGTACCACTTTTATTAAGATGGGGCATTACATACTGGTATTCGCAGTCATCAGGGCCTGCACCTATATGTTACAGAAAGAATGCAGCAGCAATCTGCTCCATCTCACACAAACTAAGCACTGACCTTCCCAAGGCAAGGATGGCTGTTAGGATATGCTATAATTTTTCCTCCTCACCTTTTCAATTTCCAGGTCAATACTGTAGAGAGTCCTCTGAAGCCGAAGGTTGACTAGATGGATGTTTTTGTTTTCCTCCTCAGGGCTCGGATGGTCATCGCTGTCCACTAGAAGATGGCCCTTCTGCTCAGCCAGCACCGCTTGCGGTCCCTCATGCTGTAGCTTCGTTTTCTCTTTCTTGCCCTTGGTGACCTTCTTGTCTTTTTTCATTTTAGGGGTCGGCTTTGGTGAGCTCTGGACACTAGCATGGGAGAAGTCCCAAGCCAAGGTAGCATTTTTCATCTCTATGGCGATGTGAGGACTGGCTGGTTTTTTCTTTATCATATGAACCTCTTCCATTAGAAACAAACTCTGATAGGAGTTGTGAGAGAGGTGTAAAGATGAGACACCTGGTCAAGACTGGGGGACAAGCCTATGGCACACTCACGCAGCAAAACACATCAGGTATACAGTGGTAGGAAGCTGAAGAGCAAAAGGTAGCTCATTAGTGTAAACTAACTCCAGCCCTGTAAAGGGGCCTCGGCATTCCTGGATGTGGTGAAAGCTCTTAGATACAGTTGGACTTTCAGAGAACTATTATATTTTGGACGTTGACACGTATGCTGTGGGCTGGAGAGGGAGGGGTGATTAGTGCTTTTAAAGATGCTTGCCTTGTATTTCCAGATACAAGGCATAATAGCAGAGGGCATGAGTTTGAGAGCAGGGTATGAATACAAAGGAAAAGTGGTCATATGCCTACCACACCAATTCATTACAGTCTTGTCCCATAACTAGAAGGGACGAGATGGCCTGTTGCACCCAAATACAGAAGAGGTGCATTTTCTGCTTGAAAAGTGTTATCACACACAACGTCAGCCCATTTTGAAGTCTTGGGAATGTGTAACAAATAACACGTTAAAGTCCACTGTACAGTCTTTCACCACATCCATCACTACTTAAGACCACAGTTATAAATTCTGAAGAAATTTTTACACAATTCAATTGCACAACCCGCAGGGTGACAGAACAGTTTTCAATTAAACAAACTGCATTTTGCACAGAAAAGGCTCTTTTCAATTATGGACATTTGACTCCCAACATGAATCTCTCTAGAGTTACCCCTCTGAATCATGCACCTGCAAGAAAACCTCAGCTATATTAGCAAGCCAAGCAGCCAACTACATCTCAGTTTGTATTATTATAGGACACCACAGCTCGCTCATTTCTTTTCTGCACAGATTACAGTCGAAGAGCCTTGAAGAACTTGAGTGATATGACCTCCTTCCCCCTTTTCCTTCAGGGTTTGTGAATTTAAGGAAGTCTGATTATAGGGCAATTCAAATAAGGATCAAATGAAGAAGGTGCCTCACAACCACCTGGATTTCTCAAGTACTCTCTCCTGTTGATTGCACTGTCTGACTGGACTTAGCATGAAAGAAGCTTGTGCCTATTTAGTATCTAAAGTCTGTATAATATACACTTATTTAGGATATACTGTCTCATTTGGAAACATCAGAGAGATGTTAAGAGCCTAGAAACATCTAAGAGATAAAAACAGAGCACTGGCTTGTCCAGGGAGCGCACACAAGTGTGTCTGCTTCCACCGATCAAAGGAGGAGCACTTCTGTGAGTTGAACTGTAAATTTGCTGCCTTACATGTAGTTTAGGCAGCTTACAGGGTAATATTTTATTCCCATAATTCTTCACACCAATTAATGCACGTCTATCTATTTAAGCAACACCTTTTGTCAGACATTTTCTTCCTGGCAGTTGGTGTTAAAGCAAGAGTAGAGAACCTGATCCTTTGTTATTGAAGGCTACATGTACTTCACATGTGAAGAAAGAGAAAAAGTCACTGCGTTCCCAGGTTCTGTTCCCCTCGCCACAGTATTTTTAGCATCCATTATGTACTCTGCTCTGCAGCTGTAAACATCCACTAAAAGCACAAGCCCAGAACAGCCACCTGCACAAATTAGAAATATACTGATGGTGCATTACGGTTGAAAAAAGTCAGTTTTGGGCTACATATCATATCATGGGGCAAGAGCATTATACAGCCACTAACAACTGCCAGATGTCAGGATGAAACTTTCCCTCATTCTCCATTATAGGGTTTCTTGCACTTTCCTCTGATGCCCTGGCTATTGGCTACTGTTGGTGATAAGATACCTGATCAGACAGACCACTAGTCTGAATTAGACTGGAGACTGAAGGAGGCCTATTACAGACACGATAGGAATTCTCCCATTTCGCTGCCATTTACATTTACTATCTACTTAACGTTAATGTACAAATGAATCAGAACCAGCATTCCAGGTCACAGTACCTGGACTTCAGGTGTCTAGGTCCAAGTTTCTAGCTGGGGCCCAATCTCTGGTGGCCAGGAGCAGACAGAAAAGTGACCAAAGGAACTTGAATTGCTTAAAAAGCAAAAAGAGTAAAAGTCAAAAACGATCACGCTGATGAACTCAGATGTGGTCACTAAAGACTCCTGACTTGGACACCAAGATTACCCTGGAGACACTCTAAAGAAGTAGAATTACACCACTTCAAACCTTTTTCAGTTACAAATAAAAAGGTATCCCAGTTCTCAGAAAGTCAGTCTGCATGAGAGCAAATGTAACACATGCAGGGTTTCATTGAGGGACTACAATGAATTCTACATACAAGGCAATCTGCTTTATGGGGTTACCGTTAAAAAGACGGCACAGGAATTGCTGTACTAGACAGGACATGTCGTCCAACTAACCAAGTACCTATCTCCAACAGTGGCTAGCACCAGTGCTTCACAGGAAGGCACAAGAAATCCTACAGCATCATATGCGAGACAACCTGCTTCCCTGGAAAGTCTCATCTTACTTAATACTTTGAGACTGATTTAAGTCCCTAGTATTATATTTTTCTCTCTTATCTGTAGGGAAAAAATTGTACACATAAAACTATAGAACAACTCCCAGCCTGCTCCAAAATAGCCTTGACATAAAATTGGTTCCTGAGCGTAGTTAACTGCATTCATGCATTGCAAGAGATGACCCACATTAAAAGGATAAAACTATATGGCCAAAAGGCCACTCACCTTAAATCTGTCAATAGACACTGATGCTTCAGATAAAGACTTCACAGAGAAAGGGGTTACTTTCAGAGCAAATGTCATTGAATTGAAGACTGTGACCACTGTGAAAGCCTACACACAGGATAGAAACAAAACAAAACCTGTTTGGCTGCAGTACCCAATAACAATTACAAACCACCCAGGATTAAGTTCCATCAACAGCAGCAACTCAAGACCATTCCATTTGAGAAGGAAAGGTCTGCAATTCAAGAAGAGCCATTTAAATACAACATACGCTATCTAACCTGAGAGAGGAACAGGGAAGGTCCTCTCCCATCACAGAGCTTTAAAAGAGACCCAACAGAGAGAGGTATCCTGATGTTTATGGTACCACTGGAAACGGCATACACAGGTGAACTGGTGAGCACCGCAGCTTACGGCTTTTAGCCTCTTGCTTCTAGAGACCTAGGTTCAAATTCTGCTTTAAATCAGAAGGGAAGATAAACTGGTCTCCTACATCCAGAGCAAAAAAGTCTAGTGTCCCAGTCACCTGTTTGCATTGGTCCATTTCCACACAGAGAATGTAGGTGCAAATCAGGCCTGCAAAGGTAGCTACTGGGCCTTCTTTCCAGCTGAAAATTTGGCCTCGAGTCCCAGCGCCTGGGAGGCCAGGACTTAATATCATCATCCAAGCTGTGCATGAGATGGTTGCTGAACATCTGCCTGCACTCTGTGCCATCAGATGCTGTGAGCGAAGCCACAAAATGAAGATAACTCTCACAGATCTGGAGTATTTTCAAAGCCTTTCTTGGAACTGCACCCACATGAGATTTAACAGTTTAACCAAGAGAAACTGCTGCAGGACTGATATTAGAAAACAACAATCCCATCTCTGATGAGAGGGTCAAATACCTGAGCTGCTGTGAGATCATAGCCAAGGATCATATGGACAGAAAACGTCACCACACTGGCAATAACCACAACGATGGGAGCCACGCCCACCGTGATGCTCTGGAAGTAGCCTGCGCGCTCTAAGATTTTACGCTCCTCCTCTCGGATTTCTAGAAATACAAAGACCACCACCACATCTGAGGTGCGATTCAGACAGATACAAATGCAGCAGCCACAACTAACGCTTTGGGAACACTATGAGTAAGAGAGAGCTGCCCCCTTCTGCTTCAGCATTTCTAATGATCTCAGAAGAATTGCTTTTCCAGAAGGATAAACCATATGTGTACATGCATCTCAGTGAGGCTAGCATTCTGAACATTACATTTAAAAGCTGACCAATTCATACAAGACTAGTCAAGATTAGTACTCACTGTGGAAGCTAACCCAACATTAATAAACTTCTTGACACCCCAAAACAGCATTGTGATAAAAAGAATTTGGAACAGATTTAGCCATGCCAGCCTATTGTGAACAAAAACAATAGGGCATCAGAAGGATGGATGGGTGGCATACCATAGCATACCACCCATGCAGTAGCATCTACTGAAGTGAGCTGGGAGGTCCAGCAGAATGAGGCTGGCTGGTGTGCCTGCTAAAGGAAGATGCGTTAACAGAGCGTCTGCACTCACTTTGAACATTCTGAGAGAATGCTTTGACCCAGGCGTACATTTTAATGAATTTAATATAGTTAAGAACTTCGTTCATCTTCTGTACACGTTCATCAGTCACTGACACACATTTTCTTCTGAAATAAGCTGTGAGCCGTGACACAAACATCTGAAAAAAGAAGACGCATCCTTACAGCAACTTAGAAATAGCAAATGCATCCAATTCCACTGGCTCCAGAAGCCACTAGACAAATAGATGGACATCAACAACTGACCTAGAAAGATATCAGGTTATCGTAAGTCAGTGGTTTTCAAACCTTTTGCCCTGGGACCCAGTTGAAAGAAATTATTTATGTCTGAGACCCAACAGCTACGTCTTTGAGCATCCATTCCAGTCTTTTGGTCACAGCAGCAGGGAGCACAGCGAGCCAGTATCTGAGGGCCGTGACCCAGTATTGGGTCCTGAACAGTGGTTTGAAAACCACTGGTCCTAACTGATAAGCACCGTTCCCTCTAAGCTGTGTGCATGTGTGCACACAGGTCATGAAACCTGTGCACACAACAAAATAAAGCATGCACAAAAAAATTCAACAACATTAATATTAGCGCACAAAGAAATTTCTTGCACACACAGCTCACGAAAAATTAGAGGGAACAATGGTGATAAGCTGGCCGTGTCCCTTTAGATCAGTGTTGCTCAAGTGGTGTTCCATGGATCACTGGTGCTCTGTGGACATAGTAAAGTTGTTCCATGACTGACCGTTCCCCTTTTGGGGGGAGGGTTGAGTGGGGAGGGGGAAAGGCACAACAGTGAACCAACATGTTCCTGAGAGATTTAAAATGCCCCAACCACAGCAAAGCTTCCACGCATGCATTGGTATATGCCACTGTCTTGCTCCTTTACTGTGACTGGGGCATTTTAAATTTCCCACCTGCAGTTACCAGCAGCATTAATCACTTGGACTCCAAGAACAGATGAACTCTGTTTGAATATGCAAGCACATTTCAAGAAGATTTTTAGCCTAATTTGTGCAGGATTCTGAACGCAATTTACTCACCATCGCCGGGTAGAAGAGGATAAAGACAGCAGATCCCAAGAAACCTGTTGGTCCTAGAATAATTACATTATAAACCATGCCAAGAATGGCAACAATTGGGCCTCCAGCCAACAAGCTGCCGACTGCTGCAGCCTCAAACATTCTCTGCCCATCACTGGAACATACGTTTATGAGCTGAAAAACGCAAATAACGTCAGAGTTATCCCCAGAGGGAAGCAATCAATGAGCATCTTTTTGTGTACAGTAATGTCCAACAGGGTGCATAGCTCACCTCTCCCAGAGACTTCTCCTTGATGTTTTTCAGCTTGAGAATTTTCTTAAACGCCATTGTCAGGATAGCCCCCCGCAGTCTGACCCCAGTGCGGTAATTTAAAGCCCAGGTCAGAGCCAGGGACCAGGAGCGCACTATTTCCGTCATAAAGATGCCAAAAACTAACAATAAGCTGTACTGCAGGTTGGACTCAGTTTTCTGCGTATATTCCAAGAGATGTTTCACAACGAATGCCTACAGGAAGAAATGCAAACATGCATGAACACCCCAATGTACCAGGGGCACCATGCAACAACTTTATGTTAAGTTAGAAATGAGTGAGCTGCTTTGTTTGCAAGTGAGAAATTTGTATTACACGAAATCTTCTTTCTAGAAATAAAAAGTTGTCAAGACACACAGCACCGTTACAAAAAGCCCTGCTGAGAGCAAAGCAGAGAGTCAAATTTAGCAGGTGGGAGGGATTTAAATTTGGAACCTTAGTCCTTGCAGCAAGCTTCTAATTCTTCCTGTCTTCTAACTTAACATAAACCTGTCAGTTAGTCAAAAGCAATGCTTTATCAATATCATACAGAAAAAGATTTTTTTAAAATAGTGTGTATTTATACATTTGAGCACATTAAGAGACATTCCTTTATGTGACATTAAAACCCTTTTTGTTTGCATCAAACGTGCTTATTTGATAAAAAGGAACAATGTACCTACAGTTGTACGGGGGAAGAGTGAGGACAATTGCAAAACATTCCTGAAAATAAACATCAGCAGTTTAATAGTAAAGAAAAGAACAAGCAGAAAACAGAGGTAAGCAATACTAGACTATTAAGAAAAGGCCCTTTGCCCCACAGCCCACCTCCCCCCTCCAAAACCAAAAATATTTTACCTCAGAAACCACATTTCAAACATCACCTGCTGTAAGACAGGACAGCCCCAAGAAGCTCGGATTCCCACTTCAAGGTGTGCTTTAACCAATGGCACAGCAGAGCATCATATAAATCACATTCACCAGCAATATGAAATACGGTCAACAGCAAAACAACAGTCTTTTATTTAAAAACAATAAAATACCATGTTTAAGTGAGTAACATCTCACAAACACTGTACAACAGGAAGAGCATCTTATAAACATACAATCTGAACATACAAGAGAATTATAAAAGGCTAGCATCTAACAAACAGCCTAGCCTCTGACACAAACTAGATTAAAACTACACACACAAAATTAAAAGATACAAAACAGACCCGATAAACGTTTCTGAAGTCCAAGAGGGAGTGAAACTTGCAGGCCTAGTCAGGCAGGCTCCAGAGGCAGCACGGATTCTGAAATTTGGTTTAGGAAGTATGCTACAGTAAGGCTTCACAGCTAACAAATGGAGATTCCCTAAAGATGACTTTTCAACAAAGATGCTTAAAGACGTTGGTGTTTATATGGTTAGACGTTGGTACTTTAATACAGAGCTGAGAACTACCTTTGCCCACAACACAACAAAATGCAAAAAATTTGAGATAAAGAAATGATTCTGAAAGCCTTTCAGTCTGTAGAAGTCCTCTTGGCTAACACAGGTTTTGCAAATAAGAGTTCTGCACAGCATGAGCAGGAAGGAAAAACAAAAAGGCACTACTTCAGCAAAGGTAACAGCACCTACAGCCCAGCACCGAACAACAGATAAAAATGGAGGCTGAATGCATTTTTGTCCTGAAGTGGCTGATTCTGTATCCCAGAACCAAGGAAACATGCTGTATATAGTTCTGCTTATTCATTTTCCAAGTGTGAATTAAAGCCAGATGTCCATCAGGTTCTGGAATGACCCACTGACAAATTTACATACTAGTCCCTGATCAAATATGAGGCACTCGTATTCACAGAACCACTGTATTCCAGCTTTTCCCTCACTTACATTTAGCTTTACATCAACTGTTTTAGCCACAACTGCATACAGTTGGTCTGCAGATGCTAATGAGAAGATTGACTTCTTTTCCCATATTCAATCCAACACATACATCTGAGTCACTGAGTAGCGGGAGTCAAAATCCCCCTTTTCCTCACGAGCTGTAACTCAGCATGATCGCAGCGCAGCAAGCATTTTCTTGCACACCACAGCACTGCTGAACGTCTCCAAGGAAGGCGTGTAAAGATAGCAGATGTTTCCTGGGGTCTTTCTCCTCCCAAAACCTTTTAAGTGCAATTTTTCAGCACTGTTCTATAGAATCAGCATCTCCCGTGATGAAATAAAAGACAATGCTTACATAATACCAGAAAATAAAATAAATATAAATAAATAACATTTCAAAAGAAAGAGAGGAAAACAGCAGATTAAAGAATATGAAAGAGGAAAAAGAAGTCACAATATTTAGCATTTACATTGCAAAAATCTTTCCATTTGAAGATGGTTAATGAAAAAAATCCAGCAACTTTCTTTACAAAATTAGAGTTACAGCTTTAAAAAATTTAAACTAATGGGGAAAGGGACTCCTGCGTGTTATCATGGTAGTTGGTATTAGCTGCTCGGCTGTCTTAAGCATTCCCAGTGAAGAAACATTACCTTACCTTTGCTCTTGGCGTTGGATTCTGCCCAGCTTGACTGTCTCATTGTGATCGCAGAATAGCGCCATCCTGAAAATTCTAAAGAACAGCTTCTGTCATTGGTTCCACTACAGAGAAAGATTCCCCACCCACATCCAGTATCTGACAGCACCAAACACGCTGCTACTGAAGCAGAACTGGAAGAGTGGGAAACTTACCTCAAACGGCTTACCACTCTCCCCCTCCAATAACCGTCTGAACGGTCAAACTGTGCTCCACTAAGATAGGAAGTTTCCCCATCTCCCAAACAGGAAGGCTAGTTCTGAGCAAACATACACATTGTTCAGGCTTGGAGTTAAACTGATTTTGTTTAGCAAATTAAAAATATTCTTTGCCCTCCCCGCACATCTGAACGTAAAATGTTTAGTGGCTGGTTAAATGGTAGCGACTATCAAGTGGAGATCAGAAGAATCTCACCTGCACCAGTGCAATTCAGATGACAGTTATTGCAAGGTATTGACACAGGGAAATAAGCCGTCTCTGAACAGGCTACCAGTTTAAAAAATTGTGCCAGATGTGCAGGACTCCTGAAGGAGCTGTCGGATATCAAAGAGTTCAGATATGAAATCCAATAAGCAGCACTTTCACTTAAAACTATCACAATGCTTATTGGTGAGAGCACCAGCATGCCATTCCCACTAGCATTTCAATGTCATGGAAATTCAGTTCAGAATTTTGAAGTTTGGGGAAAATGTTTAACTCCATGTTGGTAATTTTCACCAATACATGTGGACAAGCAAAGCACTTTTCCAGATCTCCCTTCTCATTTCAATGTGATTGAAGGGTGGCTCAGGAGACAGCACAGATACATCACTAATTCATTCACTTTTAAAAAGCCGTGGGGAGGGTGGTAAAGACTCATCTTTCATTCCAATCGGTGAAATCAAAAAGGGCACTTTCCCTGTTCAGAGAATAGTACAATTTTGACTAGATATAGGCAAATATTTGCAGGATAACGTTAAAGCATCCAAATTGAACATGAATTGGAACTTTAAAAAACCAGCCTATTGATGTTTCTTCCCACTCAGAGGTTTGGCTCTGATAGATACAATTATTCTAAAGAAATTAGGGACAACCCTGCTGCAAGTTCTCTGCTAAAGATAAGAGCAGCTACAGGGCCCTGTAGTGAAACAATGACAGAAGCTCTTCTTGGGGGAACCTGGTTCTGTTAAACCTTAATACATCATCATTTTGGTAATTCACAATGCACCCAACAGACTGTCCAAGTGTTTTGTAATTACCACAAGCTATTAACATTAATTATCACTGTGAAAAAAAATACAATGAAAACAATTATTGTTACTCCTATTACAAGCAATGAGGCAAACTTTTAAAAGGTTTAAGCAGCAAGAAACATTTTTAGAAGACTTATGACTTAACAACACATCCCCATTGTACTTACCCAAGTCATGAACCTCCATCTTAACAGCACACTGAAACATGTACTACAAGCAGTAACACTGTTCCTACGCCTCAAGGGAAATTTGTAGAAAATAAATTTAGTCAAGATCTCAACTGTCAATCTGCACAACACGTGCAACAACCCGGTGATGAGAAAAATGTGAATGTCAAGTCCCACATGTCGTATCTTCATTACTAACCTCTTGCATTAATACAAGAAGGAGCAATTCCTAGCAGCAATTCCATAGTCTAATGCTTTGAAATGTCACCCTCCTGATCAGTCCTTGTAGAATCAATAACTAAGTTTGCAGACTTCTCCTGAGCCCCATTTCCTCTGCTCTTTAAATAACGATCTAATAATGCCACAGTTTCATCTCTTGCAGATGGCACTCTTAATGCCAATACTCTCAAAATAATGTCCTGCCACTTTGAATTTCACCTCCAAAATATTTATTCCTTATTCAAGAACAAGACACTTTAGGCATGAGTTTAGAGCAATATGACCATAACCAGTTAAGGAGGAACTTTAACCTACATTCAAAACCAGAGAGAAAAGTCAAGCTCATTTTTCTGCAGGATATCTAAACCCGATACATCTCCAGAAACCTGGCCCCACCATTCAACAAATGATTCACCAACCGCACGAAAGCTATCCTGGATTGCTGTTTCATTGTGAAAAACACCAGCTTCTCTCAGTGAACTGTAAGGACCAATATTTCTAACTAATTGTAATGTGTCAATGACCCTGCAATGGAACCTTGACATGTTAGAGCTGGCCATGGGATGGAGCCCTCTGGGGTTGTTAAAAAGGATGGATATTACTTACTGGTCCACTGAAGCCTGCAAGCTGTGTGATCATCAGACACACGATGGAAATTATGAGCCTAGTGCGGCAGAAGATCCATACAACCCTTCGGAGAGAAGCATTCTCCGGTCCAATTTCTTTCACTTCTTCCTGCCATAATCTCTCTAGCCTAAAAGAAGTGCAAACAATGCTTTTTGGAATCTCTCAGCATGACAACAGATGCTCAGTGGCCATTCTCTGATAAACTTCATATCATACACATGTGCCTATTAGCAACACACATCAAGTGTCATAACATGGACAGCATATTAGTTAGGGGAAATATTTCTATACTGAGTCTTGCTCACATGCTCAGGGTTCAACTGATCACCATGTTTGGGACGGGGAAGGAATTTTCCCCCTAGCAGATTGGCAAAGGCTCTGTGGGAGTCTTCCCCTTCTTTTGTAGCACAGGTCATGTGCTAGTGGATTCCCTGTACCTTGAAGTCTTTAAACCATGATTTAAGAACTTCAATAACTCAGGCATAGGTTAGAGGACTGCATGGAGGTAGATTTTTTTGGCCAGCATTGCACAGGAAGTCAGACTAGATGATCAAATCAGTCCCTTCTGACCTTAGAGTCTATGAATCTCTGCATAGAGGCTCCCACACTGAGCAGAGCTGAAAAAACTAGAATGCTTTACCCACAGCCTTATTAGGCATATGACCACCTCCTCCCCTTTTCTGTTCTATCCTGCTATAAAACACTGGTGCAAAATCTTACAGCTCTTGCCTGCTGTAAACATCTCACTGATAACAATGGTTCATGACTGACAGAGTCTGGCCTATAATCAAACCTATCAATGTTATCTGGTCATGAATTCAACATTGTGTGTTCAGAATTTGGGGCAAGAGACACAGTGCTCGTCTAAAAACACAGACTGTTCTGTGAAGGAGCAAAAGTGGAAACACAGCTTTGAAAACACCCATCAGGACAAAACCTGCTCAGTTACAGCACTGTGACCCCACTGAAGTCAGTGAGGTTGAGACACCAGCTTATCTCAGAAGGAACCAGCCCAAGAAGGATAAATATGACTAAGGGCCCCACCTCCAATAGAAAGCATTTAAGTTCTGCCTTTTCAGTGTTAGTATGTGCAATTATCTGCAAATACACCAGGCATGGCTATATACCAGGGGTCTCAAACTCAAATCACCATGAGGGTCACATGAGGTCTAATATGTTAGGCTGAGGGCTGCACCACTGAAACCTTTTCATACAACTATATTTCAAATATCAACAACAACAGTGTCATTGCGGGCTGCAGGAAATAGCCTTAGTGGCTGCATGCAGCCCGCAGGTGATGTGTTTGAGACCCCTGGTATATACCCATGCCTGGTGTAGGTACCCATGCCTGGTGTATTTCTGCTGCAAAGCGCTAGAATACAAGGGGAAATAACAAGGACTAGCAGATTCCTACCTTCTACAGTTAACTTCTGATGATTCATGCTTTGACAGAGACCACACGTCATCCATAAATAGCTCCCCTTTCTTGTACGCTCTGCGAGCCAGAGGAGTGAGCCATGAAAAAGTCATGCAGGAAAAGAGTCCAGCATTATCCACTGGGTGCTGGTGTCTAAAAGAAAAGGAAGAAATTACAATGAAAATGGCAATATCCTTCAAGAAATTGGCTGTCCAATTACAAGTATCATGTGAGAATTCTGCATGGCCTACACCAGTGGTTCCCAACCTTGCTGGTTCAAAGGCCACAGATACCACTTTATAGCCCTGAAGGGCCACCAGTCTCAAGCAGCAGGTCCCTCACCCCAGCAGCCAGACCAAAGGAGTTCAGCAAGGAGGCCACTCCCTCGCTTATCTCCCATCCCCTTGACTGCAGCAGGAGACCCACACACATCCTATAGCCTTGTGCATTTCACCTGAGTCTCTAAGCAGTTGTTCCCTTCTGCAACTGGGGGGGACTGAAGATCAGTGCTCCCCACCCTCTGGCTCCAGCAGGGTCCCCAGCACCTATGAACCTAAGCAGACACTTCACTAGGCTCCCTGTAAAGCCAGGGGAGGGCAGAACTGAACTCCTATTCCCCTGTCTGCAGCAAGAAGCCTGCACCGGTCTTTTAGCCCAGGGGTGGACAAAACTCACTCTCAGCTAGGCATCAGCAATTTTTGTTCACCAGAGTACACTCCTCCATTACATTTCTGCAGCAGAGCTAGGCAACAGGCTACTAAAACTGGTCAACATGGCAACTAGAAAGATTGATTTGTAGAGGCTTGTCTTAGCCCCACATAAACATACCCCGCATGAGTCCTTAGGCAATGTCTCCCTTCTATAGCCAGCAGGAGGGGAGCCACCTGCAGGCCACAAGTTGGGAACCACTGGTCTATATAAAGTAATACGTGCTAAATGTGTTTTCAAAGATGGCACTTCAGCGTCTACCAAAAGATGTAAGAGCTACAGTCTCACTTTGCCAATCTATTTTCAAGACTGTGGTTACTATAAGTTCCTCTTTAGCACTAAGTCTTACTTGGAAGTCGTCCGTATGGGTTTTAGCAAGTTCAAGCCATGGTGGTATTTGCCCTTGTGATGCTCCTCATCCAACATTCTCAGCTGGGAATGCATGGAGATGTCCAGCGAAAGGCCTTCTGCCCGAGCTGCTGTTTCCAAGGCATCTTGACATTCTACCTGCTCTTACAGATGAGACAAAGGAATCAGAAATCCAAGAATTCCCAGATAGTTTTAAAAATGGATCATTTGTCTCCAGCAACTGAACACCTACTACAGTTGTGGATTACTGTCACAATGCAGTGCAATCATTGCAACTAAAGAAGCATGGAGACAAACAGATTGCTTTGGGGCAGAAAACCAACACGGAGGTCCCACATAGTCTAGATCTGCCTTAGCTGTCTGGATTTCTAGATGCTAACGTTCAACCAGTAGGATAGTACCCCTGTTTTGAGAATCAGAGAGTTAAGAACATAGACTTCTCAGAACAAGTCAGAACAATGGTCCATCCTGCCTGCTATCTGGTCTCTGAGCCAGTACCAAATCCTAAAGATGTAGAACTCTCACGATCAACAATTAAGCAACAGATTGTGCAATGGACAGGATTCTTCCAAAGTTCAAACAATTTATGATTGTCTTACACCCTGAAACAAAGGTTAACATACCTTATTAACTGATATCCTACTTAGCGTGACTCAGGAAAATTGTATCCATATAAAGGTCTAACCATTTTCAGAATCCTATTATGCTCTTTGCCTCAAAAATACCTTGCAACCGTTCAATGGATTAAACATGCATTGTGTGGGAAAGTATTTCCTTCTACCATTGACAGCTACTACCATTTACTTTCTGATAATACAGAGCAGTAATATCCAATGAAAGGCCATTACATTTGTCCTTGGGATTCTCAGATCTCAGGAAGCCTCCTTTCACAGCATCAGAGCACATCCCTAGGAAGCAAATACATTACCTTCATCTTAGGCAGGAGATATTTTCACTGGTCTCTGAAAGGACTCCAGAAGAAGGGAAGAGGTGGCGGCAATCTGGACATACAAAGTGCCGGAGAGCCTTTTGTAACTTTTTAGTCAGGAGCCAGAAATAGGAAAAGTACTAGGGTATGTAGCACTAAAGTGTACATTAGTACAGGACTCCTTACAGCTCCCAATAACTTGAATAGGAGCTGTATTAGAACCGTTTACATGAAAAAAGTGATTCTGTAGCATTCTAGTTCTTAGAGAGACCAGAATGCTTTGTAATGAGGAAGTCCTGACTTTAAAACCTTTCCCACAGCAACAATATATCCACGTTTACTTGTTAACTGCCTTAGATTATTCTACATTTCTGAAAACATGAGCTGTAGCCTCCTGCAGCATGATATCCTCTGAAGTAAATGTCTGAAAAGGTCATCAATAGCAAGTATTTGATTCCCATTCTTTCTGGTTGTATAATTTTGTTACAAGTCTTAATATTTATCTGAGATTCAGGCTCCTAGTCCATCAACATCCAAGCATTATTGTATATTTAGGCCTTCATACCACTCCCAGGTCCACAAGAAAAAAGGAAAATAAGAGAGGCACAAATTCACCCTTCATTTATTTAAGAAATAGGCCAGGCCCCCTGTAAAAAACTAGAAATATATGGTCCCTCCCCCAAAGAACGTATCATCTAAATCTAAATGTGCTGGTATGACAGAATTTTGCAGTTTGCTCTGACTTTTGCATTTTCAGTGGGCCACCTAGCCCATACAGCAGGGGGCTCAAACTCAAATCACCACGAGGGCCACATGAAGATTAGTACATTAGCCTGAGGGCCGTACCACTGAAATCTTTTCATACAACGATATTGCAAATATCGGTTACAATAGTGTCGTTGCAGGCTGCAGGAAATAGCTTTAGGGGCCACATGCAGCCCACGGATCGTGTGTTTGAGACCCCTGCCATACAGCACCACATTGGCGTAGTTGGTAGGATCCACAAAACCAGATCATTTGGGTTTTAGTGCAGAACTCCCTGCTATTCCAAATTTAAAATTTGATACTTAGAGTTTGATCTCTCCCTCTTTCCAACTCCAGATATCACTTACTATACCTGACTTTTGTAATCAAACTTGGGTTACATTTCCTCAATACACCCATTGAAATTGTGTAATATTGGAACTGTTTTGTTTACTGGTCTCTCCTTATATGGCCATTACTCTATATATCTGGCAACAAAATAGCTTTTATAAACAAGCTGGTTGCCAGACTCTCTCTAAACGTCATTTATTCTTTCACGTTCTCAGTTTCCCTATCTTGCTCTGCCACACCACTTCTTTACCTAAGCCAAAGATCCACATAACAACCAGAAATCCTGTGGGGTATGTTCATCGGGGGCTTACTATCAGAACAATTGTAATGTGAAAGTGAGGATAGGGCCGTGCTGAGCCTGTGACACATAAGGCTAGACGCTTTAAAGTGCTTTTTGACCCAGCCTGCTAAGTCCTGGGATACGTAAGGGGTGCTTGAGTGTGTTGGTTGTCCTGGTCCACTCAGATGTGCTCTATTAATCTCTGAAGGTGTGTATGTGTATACATGGGTGTTGATCTGAGTCTGGGACTGAAGGAACTCAGCCCTGTAAAACTTACATCCTGCAGGGTAGCTCCATTGGGAGAGGACTTGCACAAGGGAGAAGTAAAGCTCCGTATGAAAACACATAAGTGACACAAGCAAAACATTGCTAGACCTACAACCCCCCCACCGGAAAGTAACCCAAATAAATGAGAAATTCCAAAAGGAGAAGCCATGTTAGTCTAGTTCAGCAGAACAAGCAAGAAGTCCCACAAAAGCTCATGTGATAAATAATTTTGATAGTCTTTAGAAGTGCCACAGGACTCCTTGCTTGTTTTGCCAAACAAATAAGTGCACCCCAAGGCGATAGGCAAACCTTGGTCACACGTGGTAAATGTGTAACTAGATTGACATCATAGCTCCAGAGAAAGTTTCAATGTAAATCTTGTGTGTTACCTGTAATCACCAAGGACAGATATGAAGGGGTGGTACATGACAAAGCAGTTTTCTGTGTTTAGTCCGGTATGCTGGGACAAGGGAAGAGACTCTTTCTACCACTGGGATTGTGGGAAATGGCAGCTTGTCTCTTCAGAAAAGCAGTTTATGTGCTGACAGAGAAACAGTTTCTAGTTGTTTGTCTGTTAAGGAAGCCATTCCACTCTCAAGTGTCTGAACAGCCATGTGGAGTGGGACAAGGAAGAGGAAATTTCAAGCTGTACATATGCTAAAAACAGCAATTTATCTGCTGAGGAAGAGGTTTGTTGCCAGTCTTTCGTCTGTAAAAGGGGGAGAAAGTACCTCTCAACTTACAGCATCCTGCTTGAGGAACCGTCAGGTGGAGCGGTACCAGAAGTGGTCCTGGACTCAACTAAAGCCCAGGAAAGAAATGTTCCTATACCTGTGATCTGTCAGCAGCGATGGCACAATAACTGGGGTTAATGTCAGAACTGGATCACGACAATTCTAGTTTGTCTGTCAAGAACAACAGGTTAGCTACTGAGGACAGTTTGTCTCCAACTTCTGTCTGAGGAGCAGACAGAATATGTGTCTCAGTTTATGATACTGAGGGTATTTCAGCTGTCTCAGAGTTGGTTCTGGACTTAGCTGAAACCCAGAAAGAGTCCACTGCTGCTCAGAGTGTTTCTTTAGAGCAGAGATTAGCAACCTGAAAGTTAAGAGTCATTTTTTTAAAATTCCTTCAATAACCAAGTCTTTTGAGAGCCACAATGGGTGTAGCCTCCTAGTACGGGAAGCTGGGCCAGGGTGCCTGCCACAGGGTCCCCTGCTGGTGAGGGGAGCCCAGAGCCTTGCACTGGCCACCTGTTAGGTCCCCCGGTGGCAGCAGGCCCAGAGTCAGGAGTGGACTGCCTGCAGGGTCCCCTTATGGCAGGAGAGGGGCACAAAGCCGCTAGGGGACAGCCAAACAGCCACACAAGGGCAGGTTGCAGACCCCTGCTTTAGAGCAACCCATAGCTGAGGAGGGAAAGGACAAAAAACTTCTATGGAAAATGGACTGTTACTTAAAACCATCCTAAGGAAATAAAACTTCATTGTAGGTCTTGCGAGCAATTTGCTATAAATGAGGGGTATGGCACCTAACTGGTCCACTGTCTACAGCGAACAACAATTTATATGCCAAGAGACTTGGTTCAATTTCTAACTGCCACAATTTTTCAAACCCATATGGCCCTGCTTTTAAAATGACTCTCTGTGAGTAACTTAAAGGAGGTTTCAGATGGAGAAAAAATTTGTTAGAGAATTTGAAGAGTCTGTAATCAAGTGACTGTCTCTTCAATATGCTGGTCAAGCATAATGTTCTTGAAACAGAACTTGAATGTCTCCACCCTGGCTCTTTTAGTGAACAGATGGTATCTCAGATTCTGTGGGGAGACTAGTAGTTAAATTTGCAGAGCAAAATGGCTGTGTAATTAATCTCTCCAGAACAGTGGGAGTGGCAGGCAAACTCTCACCTCTAGACCATTGGCTTGGCTATGTCTGTAGACTAGGGCTAAGAGACTACAACTTAGGGCAAATTCGAAGGCAGTCGACCGCCAGTTACACAAGGAATGCAAAATTTCTGGAGTAACTAGCGGCAGCTTTTAAAGCCGCCATTACACATTAGAGAAAAGCCAACCGCAAGGGTCTTGCGGTCAGCCTTCCCCTACGCCCCCTGACTCCCAGGACTTCTGGGGCAAATTTCCGGGAGCGGAAAATTCATACTCACCATAAACTGCTCCCAGAAGGGCAAACTGACAGCGGTGAAATTACCACCATCAGCATAGACATAGCCTTAGTGGACTGAGGTACCTCTGATTCCACTAGGAAACAATGATTGATAGTGAAAGGACATCAAAACTCAGTTTCTGAAATGCTAGTGAAAATGGTTGATCTCTGTAAGACAGACATCAACCCTGAAACTCCTAAGGAAAACTAGTAAACAAGCTAGTGTGTGTGTCTTGGTATAATTTACCTGACTGACTTGGGAAGGGTGGGGTGAAAGTTTGTCCAAAGCAGGTAACAGAGGGGACACACCTAAACAGCCCATCAAAACAAGAGAATTCAGGTTTCAAACCTCCAGTAAAGAAAAAGAAAAAAAACTTAACCCTGCAAATGGAAAGTGTGTCATCAAGTGTGTTGTGACAAAAAGGACTGTAAGCACACTTCTATTAATTTGCCATTTTATGCTCATCTTAATTTTTATGATTAATCTGTTGCTAATGCCAAAGACTGTAAATATATCTCACGTAAATGATCTTTTGAAAAACCCTTGAAATGCTTTAGGAATTGTAATAATGAAAAAAAATCAAGAATGGAAAATTCCTGTGACGCAGTCAGCAGTGTCTAAGGACATCCCTTTCTGCATCAATTTAGCCAGGGAGTATAGGAGATGAATGGAACAACAGAGTGAGCATTTATAACACTATTTAACACCAATATGACCAAATAGCAATGATTCTTACAAGATAGGCCATATCAGGTACCACTGGAAAGTTTGTAATTTGAGAAGTATGATAATGGTGTCTATGTTTATGTATCAGGGATGGATAAAAATGGCTCACAGCTAGGCTCCAGTAATTTTACTTTTGGTTGCAAGAGAGTGCTCCTCCATTACATTTCTGCAGTGGAGCCAGACAACAGGCTACTAAAACTGGTTGCCATAACAACCAGAAACATACATTTGTCGAAGCTCGGTGCATATCATCTTTGTATTGTAACTTACAGCTGGCTGTGATACCTGTGTCCAAAAATTTGTGCTGTGTTACTGGGTTATATCCTCCAGGCAGAACAACATCAGCACTGAAGATAGGTTGAGGGCCACCAGGGAGAGAAACCACGGGGCTACACCATATAAATTATCAGGACATGAAGGAACGTGCTACAGGAACTCAAACTTTTCTACCCCACGTGCTGAGTTGCTGTGTTGGGACAAAGGAAGTGCTAGCCTCACACATATAGTATAAAAGACAGCTGCATCATCTCGACGTTGTCTTTATTCCTGCTTCATGCCTCTGGATCGACTTGTTTACATCTGAATCTGTGAAACAAAGGACTGAGACCCATCCAGGTACTGGATAAACTCCAGAGCAACTGTATAAGTCTGCAGACTCCACAATTCGGCTAAGAAACTGATATATATGGACTCTGATGTCATTTGTATGGCTCTGATTGCTTTGATCATTTAACATATCCTTGTTGTTTTTTATAATACATTATTATTTATTCTTTTATGATAAAGGTTTGGCTTTAGTCACTAAAGGACTGGCTGGCAATGTGTTATTTTGGGTAAGATGCCAAACTAATATTTATCTGATAACTTGGCTGACCCTTTGGGGGAAATCAGGCAAACATTCGGTAAAAGGAGTGGTGTTTTTAAATAACTTGCCTGTTTACTAAACCTAGTTGTTGACTGAGAGCCAGACACTGAAATGTAAGACACGGAGGCGACAGTGATTTTTCATTTTGGCTTCTTGATACCTATTGTTAGGGAATCGGGAGCTCTGTTTGTGACCAGTTGGTGAATCTAACTTTAGTATTAGTGAGCAGTTTTGGGGAAACCTGCTCTCCTTTTGCAGCATGCCCTAATGTCGGCATTTTCAGATGGGCTACCCTAGGCCAGACAGGTCACAACAGCAAATGGCAGAGAGTCTGAGAAAAGGATGGAGGAAGGTTATAGCAAAACAAATATGTGGTGACTAAAGTATATATGTAACCTGAAAACTGAGTTAAGATCTTTATTTACTATAATGTAAATGATTCACTTCTTGTGACCAATGCCTTCATACTAAGCCTTCCCCAATCAATCAACACTTACCATTCAGTTTAAAAGCAACAGCCAAGCATGAAGATCTGCTGGACCCTCCTGCATCCTGCAGTTTTTACCAAGTTTACCAGCACAGATCTAACAACTAGGCTCCTCAGTGGCCACATGAAAGGAAGATGATACAAATTTAACCAGGGTAACTCACTGCGAGCAAAGCTTTCCTATAGGAGAAAGCATCTTGAGAAAAAACTGAGGAGCCATCTCCTGCATTTCATGTGCTCCAGAACTGACCACCTTAAACAAGAAATCATCACATGCCCCCACACCAGGGACAGGGGAAAAAAATAATCAGGAAACATATCTGGCAGTCATACAAAAAACTCAAAATCATCAAAAATAACCAGATGAGTCATTCAACACAAAAAGCAGAACCAAAACTACAATGACCCACAGAACACTACCCTTGAAGAAACCATGACTTCAGAACTTACCATGCATCCAGCCCTGTGGATCCATGGATGCCCACATTATCTCTGTGGATGCGATAAGGATATCCACAGACCTTTTCTTGTGGATGCAGACTGGATGTGGATGCACAAATTTGTATCTGCACAGGAGTCTAATCATGTGGATACTCCACATCAAACTTATCAAGAACAACCCTAGCCAGAGCTGATATATCTGCACTGTTCACAGGACTGAACCTCTGACTCCACACCACAGAACCCATGCTGACATGTGAAAAATTGGATAAACAATTTCACTGACCCTGCCTGAAATTTTTTCCCAACGACAATGCCTCCCATAACTATACCATCAACACCAACAGTCATATGAAAACAGAGTCATCTGACTTGTCACGCCAGAGCAGACAAAACCATACTCATCACATTGATTGTTTTGGGGGTAAAAGAGGGGGAACCTGTCTGCAAAATCCTTAAACATCACATTTAACACAATCTCCACCATCGAGAGGACAGCCACATGGCCCCTCAAATCCAGCCATCAGACAAAGGCACCATCATATTCCCAACCATTTTCTTGCAGAACATAATCGACTTCCTCCAGAAACTCCAGAACTTTAACAGCCTCCCTTAGAACAGCATTTCTCAACCTTTAGTGGACTAGGGGACACCTAAAAGGTACAGTGGGGACCCATTTACACGCAGGTGTCAGGGGACAAGCCCCCGGTGACAGCGCGTAAACCGGGCTGTGTGCAAATGGGACTGGAAGGCCTTCCCTGGGGCAGCAGCCCAGGCCCTGCTCCCTGGCCACGGGCCATGCTTCTGTGCTGGGGTCTGAGCTGGCCTCAGGCACCTGCTGCCACCAGCCTGGCCCCGGATCCCTGGCTGGGGACAGGGCAGGGAGCGGCGGCAGTGGCGCCCACTTCCAGCCCCGTTCTACGTCCAGCCACCCGCAGCCACGGCTGCCGCTCCCTGCCACGTCCCCAGCCAGGGATCTGGGGCCAAGCTGGCAGCACCAGGCGCCTGAGACCAGCTCAGACCCCAACACAGAAGCAGGGCCAGGGAGCGGGGCCTGGGCCCCATCTCTGGGGCAGCGACGCTCCTGGTCCCATTTTCGCAACGTGCATTAACGGGACCCACGCGTTACTTTGGGGGACATCCCGTTACCGCGCGTTAACCAGTTCCACACACAAACTGGTCACGTGGTAACAGGTCCCCACTATATTAACTTTACATGGAACACAAGATGAAAACATTCTCCAAAAAGCTGGCAACAGCAGCAAGAGATTTAAAATGCTCCAGTCGCAGCAAAGCTTCCAGGTGTGTGTCACCATCTGCTGCCATGCACCGGGAAGCTTTAACGTGGCTGGGGCATTAAACTGCACCTTCCACCTCCCCACTCCGCCCCCCAAACTGGGGTCAGTCGGAGTGGATCACAGAACACCTGCATTAGGTCCATGAAACACTGGTCAAGAAACAATGCCTTAGAACACCATTTTAGCCACAATGGAGGTCACCTCCCTACACACCACCATACCTTACAATACAATGGACAACACTCATGCATCCACCCAAACATCACCAAACTCATCCATTTCATCCTCAACCACAGCAATTTTATAGTCAACAGCAACCAGTTTAGCCAAATCACAGGAAGAGTCATGGGCACTAGTATGGCTCCCTAATATGTCAACTTCCTCATGGGTCACCTCAAGGGGAAGAATTTCTGGGCAAACACATGACAAAACCAACTGATATATGATGAGTTCTTTATCCTCTGGACAGATGACCTAAACCCCCACAAATTTCTACTACAAATTCAAAGACCAACGCCCCCACCCACCCCCATCAACTTCCTGGATACCACAACAAATTTCAGCAACTGAACCCTACAGAAAACTGCATAGAAAAAAACCCAGAGATGACCACACTTGCCTTCACAGATGCAGTTATACAGACACACCAAGAAAATCTTATCTATAATCAGGCTCTCAGACAACACAGAACATGCTCCAAGAAGAAAATCAAGGATACACATATTAACACACAGCCATCTTCACAAAATAAGGACACCTCACTACAGAAGTAGATCACATCATGGAATGGAGACATCACCCCAGATACTCCAATAGAACCTGCTTCAATTCAGAAAAAAATAACCCACTAATCACACATCCCTAGCTGTCACCTCTTACCCCACACTGGAACCAAAAAAGGGTACAATCCATGGGGAACCCATCTTGAAAGGCATCTTTCCCAAACCCACTCTTCTAGCCTTCTTCAGACACCCCTCAAACCTTGCTAACCTACTCACAGACAATAACATACAAACCCAAAGCACCAGACTGTGCCAGTACAACGGGTGCAGAAACTGCAGACACATCCCCATGATGATCAATGCCCCTCCAAACACACCTTTCAAGATGTCCAGGTTCTACATACGCCTATCACAACAGGTGGTGTACCTCATCCACGGCATCAGACAGCGCAATAACAATTACATGGATGAAACACCACACTGACTATGCTCCCAAATGAACTCACATAGATTTTAAAAAATCACCATATTATCCGTAGTCAATACTTTCCACATATTTGTCTCTCCCTATTTGATCCCCAAAGAAAAGCAGCACAACACTTCAAAAGACAAGTCTGGGACCTTAAAATTCAGAACTTAGCTAGACACTAAAAAATAAGGACTCAGACAGGATAACCGCATTCATGGCTCACTACAACACACTATAACCCACCAACCCACTTCTCTGTCATATGACTGCAAAAACGCAATCGCCAGCTTCAACTTGAATGGTGTCTTGAAACTTATGTTAACTCCTTACGCTAAAGACTATTTTACCCTGTATTTAACTGTGACTTTTTTCTAGACCCGAGGAACCTACTGTAAGTTGTTTTGCCTGTTTCCTCACCAAGAGAAGTTAGCCCAATAAAATATTAACTCGCCCTTCAGCCCTGTCTCTCAACTTTTGGACAATCCAAAGCTGTTTTTTTTAAGCACACGCTGTGGAAACAATTGGGTTACCGTGAGCTGCCATTCAACAGACTGTCTCAGCATGCATAGAAGCAACTGAACAGCACATGAATAGGAAACTGCTTTCAAAAGGTGTCTATATCCTTCTCAACATGCAGAGGAGAACGTATCAGTAAACCCCGGGCAGCAAAAGGAGAATGCATTTCACGGCATAGGCACATTAGACAGATGCTTGCAGAGTTGCTGTAAATGTCAGATTTGCGTCATCAGAAAGCAGTGCATCCTGCTGCTGTATAACAATGATGCCTTCAAGGTGGCCCTGCAGCTCTCTGCAATGTATTAAAAAAGCCATTAGACAGCATGGAGTTTTAGGCCAGGTCTACACTCAAAGTTAAATTGATCCAGCCATATCACCGAGGGGAGTGAAAAATCCGCCCTGAGTGATACAGTTAGACCAGAAGAGAAGCTACCATTTTTCAAGAAAATGGACTAGCTACAGCAGTGGGAAAACCCTTCCATTCTTACACTGAAGGGCTACAATGACAGTGAAATGAGGCTTAGTGAGCGAGCACATGAAAGACAATCACACACTGATTTGTGCAATTAATGCATAAGAGACTATTAGAATCACTTTAGTTAATATCCATTTTAGTTGTTCTAGGCTTTTGAACTCTTTGTTTTTATTATTTATTCAGCACTGGCAGTACGCTGATCTCCCCCTGCTGCACAGCTGTATTTTATTTGATAAGTAAAGCTGTATGCACATCAGTGGTTCCCCACCTTTTCCCTGCCATGGCACATCTTGATACCTGTAAATATTTTGAGGCACACCACCATATAATCTCCAAATGAACTCATGAACATTGATGTGCAATCCAGAACTATTCGTGTAGGCTTACAAAAAATTGTGGGTTATTTGCTAAAGCCTGCCAGGTTGGGAAACACTGGTGTACATCAGCAAATACACAAAATAACAGGCTTCAACTCATTTCTACTGAAATCAACAGCAGCATTCAAGTCATGACCATGCATGCCAATAAATCAGGCCCTGACAAATCTATGTTTCTGGTCACCATAGCAACCAGTTTTACTAGCCTGTCACCTAGCTCCACAGTAGAAACAAAATGGAGGAGTGTACTCTGGCAACCAAAAGTAAAATTGTTGGCTCCTAGCTGTGGGCCAATTTTGTCCACCCCTGCAATAAATGGATCAATTCTTTTCACACTTTTTATAATCCACTATCTTGATAACCCAGCACTGGGGTTATGTAGTATTTTTTTTTTTTCTTTTTAACATACACTAAATCCACATTTTTTAGGTTGCAAAGTCAAGCATTCCAAAGTTAGGAAGTGACAGATTTATAGGTACCCTTTGCACATCATCCATCCAGTGACTTGAGGACACTGGGAAGAATGTATCATAATCTAGATGCACAAGGCAGCTGAATTAAGGCAGAACAGGCAATCTTATTGCCGGCATTTCCCAGCTTTCAGGTATTTGACTTTGGAGCCAAAAAGATATTTTTATGCAATTTCCCCAGAAACTTTTTGGTGGCTTTTTTTTTTTTGCTTGTTTTTAAATTCTATTACATGCAACTGTAACAAGACATCACCCCCACAATCAATCACAGGGGTTAGAAATCAACCTTCAACAATGCTTTCAACGCTCCTTTCAACATTCCTCCAAACTCCCTCAATACACCGGCACAGACTGCTACCATATGAACTACAGAACTAGCCATAGTGAAAAGGCTATTTCCGCAGAAAATGGGTCAGGGAATGGAAGGCAGTGAACTACTGGATCCGGGGGGGGGGGGGTCCAGCCTGATCCCTTCTTCATCTCTAAATCTGACAGAGCTCCTGCTCCATGTGGTGCCCCAAGACATGGGGAATGGGGCAGTGAGACTACGTGCTGTGGAAACCCAAATCAGCAATTTTCCTCCCATCCTCCAACATACTAAATGTGGCCACACCACCATCAGGTTTGGAACAGCCAGGCAATGTCACAAACCTCAGAGCAAGGAGTCAGCCCGAGTCCCAGAGAACAGAACACGCCACTTCAGGATTAGTACAGGCCAAGACTGCTTTCTAAACCCCCCTGCCCTGGGCCTTCTCCACATAAGGGTTTGCATTGGGGTAGCAGTGCTGGGTTAGACGGTAAATTGATGTAGTGGTGGGTCACAATTTTTCTTTTTAAATATGCAGTTGGCAAACTACCCCAGTAAGATGCCTCAGAACCAATGAAATATAATTACTCAAGAGGAAAGTTTGATTTGATTAAATGTGTATTAAAACCCCCAACTTACACGATACGTGAAGGTCAAGAGTGGGGAGGTGGGAAGCGGGAAATTGCCTGACCAAAATGGAGAACTAGTCTGTATATAGACTTCAACTGGAGTAAAGATCACAGAAAACAGATTTGAACAAGTGATGTTTTATCTGAATAGCTTCTTGGCATCGTCAGCCACTTAAATTAATTTGTCCTCAAAACAGCTCCAGTGTAACAGAAAGACGTAATGCAGACTGACCCCCCCCCCCCAGACCAAGGGTCTAACAAACAACATTTTTAACAAAAAATGAGGATTGATAAGAGTACCGCCTGAACCAGTTTTCACACAGAAGCATAGATGTCCACGTGCACTCATTCAGGTAGCAGGAGTTAAAAAAAAAAAAGGGGGGGGGGGGTCAAGCAAGGACTAAGAGAAGTAGGACTGTTCCTGGCATATGTTGCAAGGAACCAAATGGGATGGTTCATCTTCCTGTCTTACATCAGGATCATCAGCCCTATTTGCACTCTGTGTATTCACAGAACTCTGGGATGAAAATGGCTTAAAGTGAATGATCTTTCCAAATTCTTACTGTCCACTTCCTTACTAGGTTAGGGTTTAAAACCAAAGTCAGTTTGTTTTGCCTGGATGCTGGGAAGCAGTCAACGAAATTTTTCTATGGTGATTGTTTTACTTTTGCCCCATCTGCATTTCTTTCTTTGCCCCAACTGTGCAAAATTACAGCTGCACCAGCCTGGCCTCACATCTCCCCTCCAATTTTCCTCTGCAGCTCTATGCTATAGCTATAAAACAGGCTAGCTTAAACAGGCTCCTTGTACATTCCCTTTTACAAAAATATAATTAAATACAATGTACTATCTAGTTCACCCCCAAGTGCCTCAGTGGGAAGAAAGAGGAGCAGCAAAGGAAGAAACATTTTTAAAATGGTCTGTTTCCAATTCCCACCCTCTGCTTCCTCCCCACTCATGCAATTTAGCCGTTCAAGCGCCTACACCCTTCCACCAACTCACTATGCATTCACAGCAATGTGCTGTGATGCAACGTGTGCGAGCTTAATATTTGTATGTTTTTGGTAGCTCTTAGAAACAACCCGTTCACCTAATGTATATGTATGAACAGGGAGCAGATGGAGACTTTCATTCGTTGATTTGTTTTGTCCTCGTCATCATAGCAGCCACATAGCCTGCAATTCCTTTGACAGATGCCGTTTTGGTTACCCAGCTTTTCTCTTCACTTCCTTCCTGGTGACATATGTTAGACGAGTGCATGAAGATTTCATGGTTCCTCCTAGTTTCAGCCGTTTCATATCAGTAGAAATGGAAATATTGCTCATTACTGCATCACCACGCATCTCAATTCAAATTGAAACAAGACTTTCTTCCCCAACCCCCAAATGAGTGACTTGAGAACTGATTAACTTTTCAGAAACATGCTCTGATCTGCCTTGAAACTCTCCTGAGACGCAGCAATTGAAAATCCAATCATCCTCTATAATCCCACACACTGCCATTACATGTGATTTGGGATCACCACCACTACACAAGCTCTCTCTTTCTGCGTGGTTGCTCATTTTCGGAGCCAGGCAGAGGGGAAGCTCATGCTAGAAAACCACACACACCATGTTAAACTGACACTTAGGACATGTAAATGCCAGCTGAGGAGGTTAACAAACCCACTCTGTACAGATGTCTTGCAGGGGACTCCAAACATCAGTTTGTTTCATCATAGTTGCTAGGAATCAGGGAGAGAGTTTAAAACTAGCATGTCAACCAGTTCTTAGCTTGAGTTGAATGTGTTTAGAAACAGTCTAAATGTTAATGGTTTTGAATGGGATAAGGTGTCCCCAGTCTCTGGTTGCTAAAAGCTGGGAGTGGGGGACAGAGGATGGATCATTTGATGACGACCAGTTCTGTTCCTTCCCTCAAATACTTGGCATTGGCCAGACTCGGTGGACAAGACACTGGGCTAGATGGACCATTGGTCTGACCCAGCATGGCCATTCTTATGTTTAAACTACAAGTATAAATACACACCTAGTCCCTATCCATTACATATATAATCAGAGACTGGTAGAATGTTTATTAAAAAGAAATTTTGTCACCACAGACTTATCTATAACATCAAACCATTCACTATATCAAAGTTTTGCTGCATAGATATACAGAAAATACACAGGCTTCAGAGATGAGTGCAATTTTAGATACAGATTTACTTGATATGTAGACTTCATGAAAACTAATGAAAGACTGCTTAGATTTCTGTAACTAAATACATTGCTTAGACCAAACGGAAATGGAGCCTTGGAACCATAAATGAAGACACATGCTCAGTTCAGATCATGGGTCATCATGTCTGATAATGAGAGATCTATGTCTAGGTCAACAAAGGAAAAGCCCATACTGTGATAAACAACTGCCAGAGTGCTTTCCATGGCAAACCGCCATAAAAATGGATCCAGGGAACGATCCTGAATCTCTGAACTATTTGGTCTCTTTCACAGAGTGTTCCAGATGCAAGACTGAGGTTCCCAAAGTTACTTTTGGGGGACCCTGAGAGACTTATGGAGAACTGTTACCTCTGGATTTACAAACTTGGACTCATCTGTTATCATATTTATCATGCTTTAACCTCCCCCAGTTAAGAACTGATCTGTGTTTCTCACAGTCCAGTGAGAAAACTCACATTAATAGTATCATGCTATCTAGAGGAGCCCACAACTAAGAGTTCCAGTTTCAGGACAGAGAACGGGGCAAACACTCCAAACTGACAATACATTCCATAACCAGATTTTACCAAGTCTGTAACAAATATGTTCTGGATGACCATATTTAGTCTTATCATGGAGTCACAAACAGTCCCCTTAGCTGCAGGTGCCTGGAAATGATCCCATAAAAATAAAACATTTCAGAACAAAGTGAAGCACATCTTATACCACAGAAAGCCTGGAGCTTTCACAATAGCACTAATTAGGAATACCTACAGCACTCCTGCAGTCAAAATATTAATGTCTCTGGCTCGTCCAATTGTGCCTGTAGTTCATGATAATGTAGCTGACAGTTGTGAATACGCTGGAGGCACTGTTTGGATTCAAGCCTTCATTGCGGCTCTGTGCTGGAACCAGAGGCCATCTGAGGATACGGGGACAGCAGGAGCAGTTTAAAAAAGTAAATTATAATGGGGCGAATGGAGGGAGGAAGAGAGCAAGATAATTGGCCCAGATGATCAGTGCACAACAGCACAAACCATGATGGCAAGCTCTTTTACCATGTGCCTGAGCTACAGAAATTGTTAAAGCTTCCCCCAGTTTGTCCCCACAGCTGCAGACAAGGTTGGCTGTCCATGACCCTGTTCTTCAGATTGTGCTGATGAACCTCAAGTTAACACGTATAAATTACAAGGCGAGCCCAGACTTTACATGCATAACCCAATCAGGACAGAACAACACTGCAGGGACTTTTTTAGCACATATCTCAGGCCAGGCAGTTTTCCTACATAAGCAAAGAGTCTTTTTTGATAGCCCAGCCAGATAAACCAATTTAACCAGTACAGTACAGTAATTCTTACATTCCTTCAAGGAGCTAGCAGCCAGCTCTAAAGGAGAATAGCTATTGTACTTCAACTGTAAGCACTTTGCTGCAACATTATTTTTGTTTTGTTTGTACAGCCCCCAGCATGCCACAGCTATGGCTCTGAGGCACTACACTAATAACTCATACTAGCAGTACAATTTACACTAATCACGTTCACAGATATAGTGCAACAAATCATAGGAGAGCACTACTGCATGGAAGACTATGGGCAAGTCTGATCATACCCATCAAAGTTTATGCTGGCATTCAGAAGGAGGCAAAGGAATTTCTTTTCCCACAGAACAGCAGCTGTAAAGATGCAAACAGCATTCCAGGTAGTGGCTAATCTATGTAAACTGAATATCTACACTCAGTTACAGAATCAGTTTCTTCCCCACTATAATGAATTCTCTTGTTGCTTCATCAGTAAGCTTATTTAAATCCATACTGAGCTATCTACCTCTGGAGAAACAGGTGCATGCAATGTCATTTCTGACAGAGGGGTTGTAGAGTAACTACTTTGGTCTACAGCCCCATGAGTTGCATCCATTCCCATCTGTGGCCATGGACAAGTAGGGGGTAATTACAAGCCTGTTTTCAAAATAAAATAATCTAAGATTTTGGGACAGAAGTGAATAAAAAATTGTGGTGAGCCACTTCCAGCAATACATGATAGTGAAATTGCATTCCCCACAGTTAATCAGTCTAAATGCATTATGTAATGAAATTAGCATTTATTTTTAATCAGACTGAAATCCCAAATCTGATAGAACAGTCACCATCCTGTGATGTTAATCTCATCAACAGGCTTACAATCTTTTTAGAGACACACTGTAGACTTAACAGACATCTAAAATGGAAAATAAAATGACACCCATTTTTTAATCTTTATAAAGAGTTCAGAGGTCTGAAAATCTTGTTTAACTTTAAAAAACCCACACAACAGAAATTCTGGTCCTCTACACACTGACGAATACTGTGTCATCACCAGTTCACTGGTTCTGCAGTCACAAACAAGTCAAGAATCAGCACTGAGCACTTGCGGGGACTTATTTTTTGTTGAGATTTTAAAAACTTAATGAGTAGTGAACATTTGAAAGAGAAGAAAGATCTCTAATGAATACTCAGCATTCCAACTCCGATCAAAGACAAGAGCATTCCCAGGAAACATGTTCAAGACATTCAGGAATTCCTAAAGCAAAGTCAAAAGCTGATATTTCTAAAACAAACAAGGAGTCCTATAGCACTTAAAAACTAACAGAACTCCTTGTTTGTTTTACTGAACTAGACTAACACAGATGCCCCTTTGGAACTTGATATTACTAGCGTTTTTTAAGGGAAACAAAAGAATTTTTAAAAAATTTGACCGTGTGCTTCCTAAAACCTGTAGGATAGAAGCATCACAAGACAGATGACTGCATGAGATAGTACTCAAAAAGGGGGCGGATGAGGTGGGGGATTGTGTCTTAGTCTGCTGCATGTTTTTGTTGAACCAAAACAAATACAAAAACAGATTCCCCATTTGCTTATCCCTTTAGATTCTAGAGCAGAGGTTTTCAACCGGTGTGCCACGGCCCACTGGTATACCATGAGACCGGTCCAAGTGTGCCATAAAATTTGTACAAAGGTGATGAAAATCAATGTAAAATCAACAGTTTAATCTTAAACAATAGTCTATGTAACCAAAATTACAACTCATAAAAATGAAAATTGATCAAATTAAAAGCGAGGTATCAGTCTTTCAATTCTAAAACGTGAACATTCTACATGCAGGTGGCCAAAGGGCAAAATTGAGATGACAATTTTTTTCCAGTAGATCTGAAACATGAATGTATTTGATCCTTCATTAGTTTATTGTACGCACTATGCTGCAAACCTCCCTAGTAAGACTGTCACCATAGTAAATATGACGTTTATGAGCAAACGGTTCAGCTGAAAAACGTGGGTGTGCTGTGGAATTGTTTGGCTCCCTGAAGTGTATCATGTTACTCAAAAGGTTAGGAACCATTGCCTTAGAGATCATACCACAAGTCTTCAGACCCTTCTGGATTAGTGTAACTACGCAGAGGTTACTGGGATAATTCTCTCAGAGGGAAGAATAAAAATAACTGAAGAAAAGAAAGGAGATATTAAGTATGTCATTCTTCCCCTCTTCTTGACCACAGGAATCATTCTCTCCTCCCACAGGCACTGTATGACACACTGTGCCTTGAAGCAGCACTCTGTAGCCCCCATATCCATCATTCATGTATGGTTATGATGCATTTCATACAAAGCATCCCATGTATGATTCATATGAAAGGTCAAGAGCTTCTAAAACTCTGTGTATATCAGGTTATGATATTTTGCTGCACAGTTGTCCCTGAAACATGCTATAAATTGAGCGTCTCTTCTACAAGGGTGTTGGGTCATGTTCAACTGCTATCCTCAACAGGAGCATTGTAGTTGTAATTAGAGGCTTCACAATTCAATGACAGTTATGCAAGCATCACACAATGGGGACTACGCAGCTCCGGGACTCAGCTGCACAAGACCACACCAGGGGAATTACTCTGTCCTGTGATTCAGCAAAAGCCACCAAGACACGTCTGGACTAGCGACTTAGAAGCCCACAGACTAAAGATATAAAACAGTGAATAATGACATCCTGCTTTGACCACCCTGCTTCTCCCTCTCCCCCACCCTGGAAGCAACAAAGATATTGTGAAGACAAAGAAATGAGGAGACTGGTCTCAGGCCTGAGTGAATAGCCTACATCCCATTCCCTGTTCTAGGCTCCCCCCCAGCCATGGAAGCCTCCCAACTCCCCCCTCCCACCGCCAGAAGCCTACATCCATCATGACTCCCAAAATGCTTAGTTTGTGGAGCACGGACAGATAATGTAGGGGGACAGACAGATAATGAACTACATTTACCTTTAAAGTATATGTTAGTTAATGTTCTGCATATGTCTTTCAGTGTCATAAGTAAAATAATTTTGTAACCCTGTGGAATGGACATTGTGACCAACATCCAACAGGACTCCATATTGTCAGTTTGGAACTCCTGCTTAAACACTGAACTCCATTTTGGATACTTGATGAAATCTGGTTCAGGCGTATGCTGTATATGTTCTTTTAAATGTGTGAGCAAGGTGTGTGAATGAAGGGTGTGTGTGTGTGTGTGAAGAGGCCAGTTTCGACTGCAAGCTGTCCTGATGAAGCACAAGTACCATTTAACTGGCTGAACAATGCAGACATCCCATTAAAGCAAACAGAAGGCGCCACCCCAGAAAGAAAAGAACAAAAAACAATCAAGTCTGCAAGTGACTGGTGACCAGTGATCTCACAGGAACCCTGAGGCTACATGACACAGCAAATCCCATAGACTTACATGAAGGCCTGCACATATAAAAGATGGGTGAGAACATGAAAACTTTAGGGTCTCATTCTGCAACTGTCATCTTGGAGCATCGGATCGCGACCAACAGAGGCCTGGCTCCCTCCTTGTGCCCAGCCTAGTTGGCCGCTAGGTAGGTAGGTAGGTAGGTAGGTAGGTGTGCGCGCGCGCAATAAATGTGGCATATTGCCTTGTCCCCCTGAATGAGATCCTGCTAGTCTTTTCTTTTTATGAGGGGTACTCTCCTGGGTGCCCTTTTTGGTATAACAAGTTACTGAAGGAATTTTGAAAAATGTCTTCTCTTAGCTTTTGGGTTGCCCAGCCACGTGCTAAGCAGTAACTCCCTCCAGGCGCTGCTGACACTAGCACGGTATTAAGAGAACCCAGGCTAGATAGTGAAGGGAACACAACAGCACCCCCATTCTGGGTTGCAGCCACCAGTCTCCGGCACGCACTCCTAAAGACAGGTTTCCCCTTCACACGGTTGTTCTAGTAAGAACTAAAGTTCTAATAAGGGAACTGTGAGCCAGTTCCTGACAAACAATACACATGCTCCACTGGAGGGTAGTCAAACTACTGAGAAAAGTGGACATGCAACTGGGCTTTTAAACCCACTATCCCCTCTTTTAGGCCTCCAGCTGTAGAGCAGACCCCACACTATTCCCTGTTTGTCTTCTTACTGCTTGCCTTATCTCTGCTATAGGCCTAGCATACTGCCATTTTCATTTCATACATCTCAAGAAGTGCACTGTAACCCCTGAAAGCTTATCTTTTAATAAATTGGCCAGTCTTTGGAAGTGCTCCAAGAGTCCTAATTTATTTTGCCATAAGAGACTAACAAAGTTACCCCTTTGGAAAACTGTGACAATCTGGAACAGGGGAAACATTCATATTAATGAACATCAATATTGCAAAATTACAATAATTAAGTGTGTATGCCACATCAAGCACCCTTTGAAAGGTCACAACTTGCTGAACATGATATTATGTCAGCATTTCCCAAAGTGTGATCTATTGAATGAATTCCATGTGATGTGAACAAGTATTCCAAGAGAAAAAGTTCAATGTTAGCACTGTTTTTCCTTCTAAAATAGTCAATATGAAAATCAAAAATACTAAGGTATTTGAACAGTATTTAGATTGAAAGCATATTAATATTTCTAATACATTAACAGTGGCATTATTATGCAACTCAAACAAACATCACTCTACTACTCCAACTTTTGAGCAATGCATGCAGCAATTATTCACTATGAGCCCCTGGCCCTAGACTAGCACGTAGGTGTTTCATCAATATATTCCAAGCCCAAAAGTGTTCCACAGCCAAATTAGTCTGGGAACTGCTGGTTAATGCTTATTATCTTGATACTATAATTATGTGTGGCTTATCTATGTCAATTTGTGCTGCATTTCCAAGCAACCCCCCATGAAGCAAGCTGGCAGCAATAAACCAGCGTCATGACCCATCAAGAAAACTCACAGATAGAATAAGCCCAAAGAAAAAAGCCACAGCAACAGCTGATGAGTCATGAAATCATGTAAAAACACACCCATGAACAGGGAACTGACAGACTTTTACATGCCATGGGCTGACGGCTTGTGTTTGAAACAGGCTCCACAGCAAATCAAGCCAAACAGAGCCCACCTTATGTTCAGTCCCACTTCTTAGCTAACCCTGTGGAACAAGGGAATGAGATTCATCCAGGTACTGCATGTACACCAGAGAGACTATGCAGGCCTGCAAACACCACAATTCTTCTGAAAAGCTAACTTTTTAAATATAATCGGCTTTTCAGAAGAATTGTTTGTGGCGTTTGCAGGCCTGCATAGTCTCTCTGGTGTACATACAGTGCCTGGATGAATCTCATTCATTTGTTTCAGAAATTTGGCCACAGAGAAGTTGACCCAGAGGTGGATGAGTGGGTGGACTTTCAAATCACTGGAATGAATCTGAATGCTTAAATCATGTAGCATCTCTCACCCTGTTTGTTTCCTTTAGATACTAAAGGGCTGACAGAACAGGATTTTGGGTAGTACCCTAATTTATACTGATCTGGCCATGGGTGGTCTTAGTGAATATAGGGTCCTCGGCAAAAGTCAAGGATGGGCCCCCACCCACAGTTTAGGGGAAGGCCATCCTTGACTTTTGTCTCCTCAGGCCCTGCCACCTGGTAGCTCTCCCCATGCCCACACCTGCCCCCAACCCACCGCCAGCCTCTCCACCTTGCCACCAGGCCCTCTTACCTTCCCCTAGTGGCTGCTGCCTCACCAGTTCCCCACTACCACCACCACCTTCTCCAAGCTGGCCACTGACATGGCTGGAGCACCAGCCCCTTGCTACATCCCTCCCAGAACTGCCCCTCAGCCCCAAGTGCTTTCCCAACCTCCTCCCCACCACCCTTCCCCCCCCCCATGACTTCTGGCCCAGCAGCTCCTGCCCTGACTAGCTGGCCCAGACTTAAAAAGAGCCTGGGGTAGTTGTCCACCCTGCCCAAAAGACCCCCTATGGATCTGGCACTGGGGCTGATCATTTGAGGTCAAATTTTTGGTAGCCAGTACAGATTTGCTTTTTTTTTTTTTTTTAACTGGACCTAGTGGCTGACTGGTAGTCAGAGACTGAAATACAGCTTCAGGGCTGTGTAGTTTTTGTTTTAGCTTTTTAATAAACAGCCTGGGAAATCAGATGCACTGTTAGTGACCAGCTGGTGAATTTAGGGAAGCATTTGCCACCAGTGCCAGGAGAATCTGGTCTCCTTTTGCAGCGTGCCCTGATGACCTTGGCATTTTCAGGTGGTCTATGCTAGGCACAAGCCACACATGTAAAGTCAGGTTTCTGGCTGCAAGAGAGACATGTGCCTTGTCTACAGTGTTTCTTCTATGTTAAAAAAAAAAAAAAAACAACAACAAACAAACAAACCAAGGAGTCATGTGGCACTTGAAGACTAACAGATTTATGTTTCGCATGAGCTTTCATGGGAGAAAATCCCACTTCGTCAGATAGCTGCAGTAAACTGAACTACTTAAGCAGGGACCAGAGTAAGACCTACTGTGACCTGCTGCAACTTAAATGCAGAAGGTAAATTGCTAATGCTAGAAGAGTTTACACCTGAACTCATTATATGCATCAAATTAATACATAAAGCCAGGGCATAGCCAAAACTGATTTTTTGACAGGGCCTGTGGGTGACAGGTGTGGACATAAAGTTCAACCAGTCAAAAAACAAGCATCTCTTGAACTTCCAGCCACATGAGCAGAACCTAGAAGTTCAGGAAGAGACCAGCCAAGAAACTAAGCTACCCGATACTCCCTAAGTGGAGCATTAGCAGAACATCCACAACCGATCGGGTAGGTCTGCTGTCAAAGCAGGTGGGCTGTGGCCCAATCAGGCCCACCCATAGCGACATCACTCACCTAAAGAGCCTTCAAATCAGGCTGAGGGAGTCGCAAGTGCAAAGAAAACATCTCATGTTCACAAACACATAAGAATGGTCATACTTGATCAGGTCAATGGGTTCTTCTAGCCCTGTATCTTGTCTTCCATAGTGACCAATGCCCAGTGCTTCAGAGGGAGTGAATAGAACAAGTAATCAAATGCCCCATCCACTCAGCCATTTCCAGCCTCCGGCAGACAGCCATCCCTGCCTACAGTTGTAAAAGTAGCAGAACTAGCAGATATCAGAAGTATGCAAAAAGCATACATGTAAACACAGCCATGTCTGCTGTCTTGCTACACTGCTTCCATCACAGCCAAACATGGATGGATCCGCTCACATAAGCAACAGCTATGCAAACAGAATCAGAACTTTATGCCAAGTACGTCATCTTGATAAACTACTCCAATAGCATTACATGCTATTTCTATAGCTCATCCACTGGGATTAGCTTCAAGCCTCTTGTCACCTACAAATAAAGCTACAGAGGAATGTCTTCTGATACTTAAAAAGAAATCAAATTTCAGAACAAATTCCAAAGACCCTTTGAGCCTATTGACTCCATGGGAACAGAGACTGTTTTAGAAAGTGTTTGAGTATGTCAAACATTACCTAGAAAACGTACATATTAGTATTTTCCACTTACTTTTTTCACTGGTAGTTCTTCCCTGAAGCACCTGAATCTCACTGAGATTCACTTGCTGAGCTCCTAGCATAGATGTCTTGTTAACATCTAAGAATAATGCAGGCTGATGATCAGTATAGGTCCGACTGACTAACGCCTTGGCTAGCAACACTCAGCGGACAGTCTACACTGGGGACCGCAATACTGTTGACCAGCCCAACACTGGAAGTGAACTGACGTTAGCCAAAATGAAAAGTTAGGAGTTTCCCCACAGCAGGCAGGGCCTTGTTTCAAAGGATCAAAATACATGGTGCTGCATCCAAACCCTCGACTCCTTCAAGCTTGCAGATGTATTATTAGCAGGCCTTCCAGGGATGGCACTGAACACCTACCTGGCCACTCCAACCTGGCAATATGTATTCACCTATTTTTAGCAGGTTCTATTGATGAGTTAGTCTGATCAGAAAGAAATCAACACGAGTACAGCAACTGCCCTCAGTGTGTGTAGCATATTTGAAAAGCATTCACATCCAGCTCCCATAGCAAAGAACTTAAAAGAAAACCTTCCACCATAGATAAACCCATGCTAGCTCTTCAAGTTTGCTACCCTAGTATGTTCAACGGCAGTGGTGGCTCCAGCTTGCCACATAGATACAAATCAGCCTGACCCACTGCATATATACAAAGGTGACTAGCCCAAACCACTAGCCTCTCTGTTTTTAGTAAGAGTGATCAGACAGGAAGTGTGGAAAACTGGGGTGAGGATGGCTGGGACCCCTAACGTTGGGATGCCTGGCCATCCTATTCTTAATACACTAGCTAAAAACAAATTTACTGTGTCTACCACCTACTGGGAAGCAAACTCCCAGCTGCTGTGTATCTTAAACCTGAACAAGTATGTTGGGTAAGGGGGAGATAAATTACTGAATTTTAAACATACATACCATCAAACCCCTCATCACTATTCCAGATTAAATAACTGACTCTTCACATTTTGCAATTTCCAATCAAGTATTACATACCATTATTCCCAAATCTTTTAGGGTTTAGATCTTCCTTCTAAACAGCCTCCAAAAAAGCTTTTAGGATTACAGTAGGAACACAGTTCTTTCTGTTCCATGTAATGTCCTTTTTGCAGTGGATTTCATGGACACAACAGGGTCCACTTTCCCTTGAACACAACAAGGGAAAGCACAAACACTCAACAAGGACCCTGCTAAGGAAAGATAAGTCATACAATTTTTCTGATATGCTTGAGTATCTAATTAAAAAGTTTGAGCACAAAGGTTACTAACTCATGGATTATTATTCTGGTGATAGATTGAAGATACATTTTTCAAATACCCCATGTATGTTTACATGTAATCTGGTAAGAGACGATGGCTTTTCAGCATCAGTAAAATGATTGCTTACAGAATCCTACAACCCCCTTCACCCACATTAGTGATGGAGAAAGCATCCTTCATCTGGAAATTAAGCTGTACTAAGCACAATAGTGGTACTTAGTACTGAAACTCCTTCTACAAGAGCAAAGTGAAGTCTTGAATGCATCTTACAAAACAGAATATTATGGTCTTACACAAGTGCTTTTGCCATCCTGGATTTTTAAAAGCCATGTTGTAGAATTCTTTATTACAGGCAGGCACCTATCCACAATAAGATTTTTTTTTTTTGATGAAGTTATGTTCCTTTGAATTTTTAGGTTCCCAAAATACAAGAAACTTGGACCTGTTGGGGGGGTGGGGTGACTGACACCTTCATGAGGTATCAAAACCCTGGTGACTAGTCTTAGTTGTATGACCCAGCCCTGTGAGTAATGACTTCAGAAATCCTTTCTTAAAAAGGCAATCTTTATCCATGCACCCAGGTTCTGGTGATGCCATGAGCATCATATGTTTAGCTTCTGGAAAAGAAGCAACTCAGTCAGCAAATACTATACACATGCTGACCCATCCCTCCTATAGATTAAGGAATAACCCTATAAGGCCTCTTGACAGAGGAGTGGTAAACACAGTGTGAGGCCCTGGGAGCAGAAGTAGTGAATAACCTACGACAGAATTCCATAGTACAAAGTGACAGACTCTTCACACACAAGACTGAAGAGGGAATGGGGTCGATACAACATACACAGGTAGCCTCTAGGATCTTAGTTGTACAGTGGCTCATATTCCATCCTTTCAGTCACGACAGGTCTTTAGGACACAAGTGAATATTTTTGTTGATTTAAATTTATTAAGTAGGATGGGCACAAATCTGCTTCTTAAAACTAGTTGTTAGCACATACAGAAGTACAGAAACCAGGACCTGAAAGACACTTTCAGAGGCAAGGTCCAGTGCAGCTGCAGTGTTGTCTGGCAGCATGAAGACCAATAGTAATACCTAGGTCTTGCATTGCATTTTTCATCTATGGCTCTCAAAGCACTTTACAAAAGGAGGCCCATGTCATCATTACGCAGCACTGCACTTGAGCTGCAGCTCCCACTACTCATCAGATCCACTGGAGCTTACTCCTGTCCAAGGCAGCTTGAGGCACATGTCTTCATGACCCTCTGTGAAGGCAGCAAGAAATTGAACATCCCATCTTCTTCTCAGAATCAAAGAGCTCTGTAAACACTGCTGTGGCATCACACTTTGCAATAACAGTAGTGTGGTATATTTGAGTGTTGGTCAGTGTAGTACAGCTCTGAACCCCACACTTTAAAATGAAACTGGTGCTACCAGGATCTGAACAGAACCTGCATGTTTCACACACATTTACAGCTTTGTAGCAATTGGGAATACAAGACAAACATTACATAATCCAGTATAAAATAACTTGACAATGCTTACTGTTTTGTACAGAGGTTGTTAGTTCTACACGGAATAGCACTGACCAAGATTGTTTGAGTACTCTGTCAGGACTTCATTTATTTGTACTACCTGAGTGGTTCTTCTTGGCACTGCAGACAAGGCTCTAGTCTACTGTGTTAAGTGGTGTACACACACACACACACACCAGCAACTACCAGTTTTATTTTAATAAGATGTGTCTTATGTTTACTATTGCTGTATGCCAGTTCTTCTAAATCTTACTCCCCTAATCCTTTAAGGCATACCTGTTGCTTTTTTTATTTTTACTCCTTCCTGTTTTATCCTCTTCTAGTAACCTTTTCACTTTTTTTTTTTTTTAAAAGATACATACAAGTACATAAATCCACCTCTGCCTCCTCCTATTCAGCCTCAAGTCCCAGACTGTTCACCACATCTTTATTCTCAGCCACAAGTGTGAAATTCTGGATGGAAGGCTGAGAGCAATAGCATATCCCACACAGCAGGCAACCGCATGCTCTGAACATTCAGGAAGCGCACAGCCTCCTCAGGAGGGCCAGGTGGAGAGATCCATTTCCAAAGTATCCTGAAGGTAGCTCCAGGTGAATTTCAAAGCGAAGGACCATAAAGCTGCTTTCTTCTCTGCTGTTCCACAAGAATAATTTGAAGCGCAAGACCCCAATGAGTACAGAAAAGAGGGAAGGCACACTGAGCTAAATGCAGTTTACTAGGGAGACAGAGAGCAGCTCAGTACAGCAGTTACACTGTGCATCACCATGTTCCTGGGACACAGGCCAACCAAAAGAACCATCCTGATATGGCTACAGCTGGACTAAAAGCCTACTGGCTAGAAAAGAAATAAGATTCTCCGCCAATGGCAATATTGTTGGCACCAGCAACACAACGCTGAAGAGCTGTTACTGGATAATATAGTGGGTTATAAGCCAATCATAATGTAATCAATGCTGTTAAGAAGCTGCACCAGGACTTCAGAGGGGTCCTGAGTCAGGGTCAATGCCTGCATTAAAGCAAAAGTCAAGTGTCCTTGTTTGTCCTGAGCAATGCTTGTTACCAATCTGCTGAGTCACAGAGACCATGCAGGAACTAAAGTGAACTGCAGAGGCTGCAAGTACAAACCACACAGCATTCTGCTCTGCTGCAGAGTAAACCATTCTGTAACATTCCAGCCTCTGGAAAAGCAATGCTTCAGCCACAGTTAAAACCAACAGGCAAAAAAGTTCTTTGCTATGTATCTTTTTTTTATTGGTCCTTTACATGTAAGAGTAGTTCAGATTACCTGACATTTAGTATTTGCCTTTACAGCAACATTATCAATACTAGCTTTACAGCAAACATTTCTGTTTTTCCCATGCAAAGAAGTGACTACCATAGACCCTATTTTTAAACACGAGGGATTTCAGGCAGCTAATTGGGCTTGGGTGTTTAGTAAACAAGTTAACTTGGCAGGATTCATAATAGAGTTTCATACTGTATGCAGATACAAAGAAGAATCCAAACATAAGCAAGGCATGTTTATAGCATTAATCACTTCATTTAGTTGTTTAAATCCATATTTATTTCCTTAACTTTTAGAGAGAAAAAAATAGAAAGATAAGTTTAGCATTTAGAGAAAAGGAAATGCAAAAATAGATTTCAAAAAGTTTAAGTGGTTTAGTAAATATCTCTAACCCATTTGAATTGGGATAAATAACTGGTTCTTTTCACAAAAGTGGATCATGATCACTTAGGATTTATTGAGTTGTTGGGTTTTTCTGCACACCAGTTTGCCTTGCAGCGTTTTATGTTCCTGCTAAGGTTACCAACTAGTTATGCATCCCCAAAACACCTAGAAGTCCATTTTTATTCACCCACCACAAACTCACTAGTCCACAAGATGCTGGAGAAGACTCTCATTCTGCTGTTATGCTAGTGTAACTATGTTCTCGGTGCTGTCAGCACTAAACAGCAATGAACTAGAGACATGTCCATATGGTGATCTATAGATGCATACAGAGGCTCAAATTCATCCCTCTAAGTACAAATAAATTTTGCTATTAAAAACAAGTTAAACATCTGCTTCAGAAAAATAATTCTGAAGAACACAGTAAATGATTAAGAATGACTTTAAGCAGCTACCTCTCAAAGGGGCATAATTAGCAAAGCTCTATACTTTTTCCACACCATTTGTTGTTTCCTTGCTTTCTGAGCTGTGTTCACAGATTTCTCTTAGCTATATGTCAGTACAATTATATATGTAGCCCCATAAATGGGCATCAGAAAATGTTGCCTCTCAAAATATTTGACATCAGTTTTTATATTTCTTGAAAAAAGGTATTTTAGTTTTGAGCACCTGTCAAGCACTGTCCCTGCCCTCCACCCCCTGTGAAATTTTATACCAGTGGTTAATACTGGTACACCATTCCTTCAAACAACCTCCCACATAAGAGGCAGAATGTCCATCATTGACCTTCAAGATAGACCTGGACAAAGCTGGCAAAGCAAGAAAAGGGCTGCTATACATGATTTACTAAGCAGCCACACACAGAGACATGCAGAAGGGAGAAGAGAAACTGACCTTATATTTAGCTTGCTGGAACGTCAACCCATCCTGCTCTTGGCACTGCTCCGAGCTGGCTCTCCCCCTCACGCTTCTATACCCAGGACTGGGTATACAATATTCTTTTCCTAGGTCGATGTCTTTCATCTTCTCCCTCCGGAAAAGCCAGGGTTTTCAGTTGTACAGTCAACTCAGAAAAGTCTAAAGAATTAAAACCCCACTTTAAAACATATACGGTACCCTACACCCAGGACACCACCACGCCATTTATAGAAAGCGTTTTAACCAATGGCCTTGGGCACCAATTTTGAAATTCCGTGGAGAACTGAGGCAAGAGCACATGAAACTCTCACTGAACTGGTTAGAGAGTATCCTAAAGTAACCCTTAGACTAAATGCTGAAGAGCCATAGAATATCTCCTCCACTTAATTTTCAAATGTTTGTACCTTATGCTATCTTAGCTGCTAGGGATCAGTCATTTGATTCAGTAGCAAACTTCTAATTTGCTGAAAACACTGATAATCATCTAGAATGATTTGCTTGACTTCGCAGTTTTACGCATTAGCATTGCAAAATAATGTTAGTTTCAAAACTCATAGAACATACAGCATGCATCTGTACAAATCTGGCACAGAGTATGGTCAGTCTTTTGTTCCGCTCCCACAGACGTCATGAAAAAGCCTCTCTTAAAAAGATTATTTTTCCCCCTCCTCCCACACAAGCACTATTCATCTTCATTAGTATTTGGACTAGTGTCAAAATGCATTTTCCATGCCTAGACATTTATAAAGAAACGCTCTCTCTGGCTGCTGTGTTCCAACTGTGACATCTTCCTGTCTTTAAGGTTATAATAGACAATCAATTCATCCAGAAAGCCGATTCCCTTAAAGTCACCTTGTCCAGTGACATTGCATTTTATATCTCCATAGTTGCTGATTTGAAAACAGTCACCATGGAAAAGGTCAGTTAAATTTTCTGACTGCAGTATGATTTAATCAGCAGGTCTGGTCTGCTGCAGTGGACTATAACCCTGTCTCTTGCAGTAACACCCCCAAGCCCCCAATATTAATTGCTTAAAGATCACCACCAAGGCTATTTCTGCAACATACCCTTTGGCTCATATTTACAGCCACCCATATCTATTACAAGATGAGCGAAGCAACATCTTTTATTACATCAATATCTTCTGTCAAAGTCAACCCAGCACAAGATATTACCTAACTGACCTTGCCGCTCTAATACCTTGGGACCCTGACAGCTACCACCCGACCGCACACGACTTGTTTACTGGCGGACAACCAGCCCACCTCCCCCTGCAGCCCTCCAGAGAGCCGCTCAGCCAGGCAGAAGCCCACTGACGACACAGGGGGCCCCGCTGCATCCCCCGGGGAGTGGATGGGGCTGCGCAGCTGGAGGATGATTCTGCATCTTGCCACTGCCAGGCCTCACCCCCCCACCCAGTGGGCCAGAATCCCCCCCACAGCACCCTCTGCGGAGCTGTCTGCTCCTCCCGCTCATCTGTGGGATTGGGGGCAGCTGCACCCCCAAGCCCCCATGTACCCCCATGGGTGTCTGCAACATGCACGGCCCTCTTCCCCTCTCCTCCCTGCATGGGACCAATGAGGGGACTGGTGTCACTATGGGCACTCCTCCCCCCCATAGGAACTGGAGGGGGGGCTCGATGTGGGCACTCCTCCTCCCCCCCATGGCACCTGGTGGGGGGGGGGCTGTTGCTGTGGGCATTCCTCCTCCCCCCCATGGGAACTGGAGGGGAGGCTTGATGTGGGCACTCCTCCTCCCCCCCATGGCACCTGGTGGGGGGGCTGTTGCTGTGGGCATTCCTCCTCCCCCCCAATAGGAACTGGGGGGGGGTGTTGCTGTGGGCATTCCTCCTCCCCCCCCATGGGAACTGGTGTAGGGGGCTGTTGCTATGGGCACTCCTCCTCCCCCCCATAGGAACTAGGGGGGGCTCGATGTGGGCACTCCTCCCCCCATGGGAACTGGTGTGGGGGGGG